>PYFS01001230.1:0-203962 GCA_003671545.1 Ophiognomonia clavigignenti-juglandacearum | reverse complement strand
AGCGCCGTCAAGTCAGACGTCAACAACGTCTTTTGGCGAGTCCATTGCGTAGGCCCTACTGGCCATGCTCTGGTTCAACGGATAGATTATAATTACCAAATATCAGGCCTATCAATATAATTACAGTTTTTATAAAAGCCGATTAAATTAAGTAAGAGTTAGAGCCAGACTTTAAGATAAATACGTAAATCTCGGGTAATAATTATAAGAAGAATACGATATATATATTGAAATTAGAGAAAACTTAAAAGATAGGTAATTTGCCTTAAAGTATCTTCGCTTTTCTGAATTTAGGTTGCCTGTAAGATTAGCATTTCCGAGATCATTATAAATATACCTAAAGAGCATTTTTATAATTAAGACAATCTTGATATTATCTAACCATTTCGATATAATCCAAAAGCGAAGTTCTTTAAAAATCATCATTATCGCGAAAGTATATCTAAGAAATAATCCATTATATATATATTATATATTCATTATAAATTCTTACCGCCAATACCGCAAAGGTTATGTAATAGTCACTAAAGCTTAATTTTTCTTTTTATTTTCAGCGCTATATTTACGTTTAAGGTTTTTAACGATTATATTAAAGCTTAGGATATCGTTTGGCTAAGAAAGCAACGATATCTATAGGCAGGCTTTTCTTCTTTTGTTTTTATATTAGCTGGTTCTATACTACTTTAATTCGCCGGTCAAAGGTAAAAGCATCCGTTTCCGCTATCCCGAAGATTTGCCGTAAGGTAGATATACTAAATAGCTTTATCTCCTTTTTATCTTTCCGGTTTATATACCTCTCTATAATAATCATTTTGCTATCTATTATAGTCGCAATATTATTTACATGAAATTATATTTAAATAATGTTTTTAAAATAAGAAGCCGGTATAAATGTAATAATTAGCTTTTCGCCGTCGAGAAACCTTTGCTTAGCTTTTAGGTATTCCTTACCCCGGACGAATATAACTCGCTTAAATTCTTAATATTTCGGATTTCTATTTTTCAATACGACGAATAAATAGTTATATAATATAATATATAATATCTTGTTTTATATTAGAGTGGTTTTGCTTTTGGCCGTGTTACTATTTGGATCAGATTTTAATATAATGATATTCTAATTAGCTGTTTTTTTATGTATTATATTATTATAAGAAACTTTTTGCGTTTTGCTTAGCACTTTTATCCCTAAAACTTTATAATTAAAGCTAAGGAATTTATTAATAATTATCTTTTTTATTAAACCGTTACTTTACCTTTGTTACCTTTATTCGGCTTCCGAGGTTTGCTAAATATAATCTCCGGATCCCAATCCTATATCGTGGTATCCGATTTATTATCAATGGTATCCTTTTGATTTATTTGTTCGCCTTCTGATCTTCGTTCCTTATCTTCCTTTTCCTCTTTTTTATCTTTATTTTTTCTCTTCTTATAATCTTATTTTTCGTTTTTTTCTTTTTCGTCGTCATTTTTATCCTTATTTTCCTTTTTTTCCCCGTTATTTTCCTCTTCTTTATTCTCCTCCGATTGCTTTTCTATTTTATTAACCTCTATATTTTCTATTCTTTTTTCGTTCTTTTTTCCGGTAATATTTCCGATGGCTGCTCGTTTATATTATTTCGAATTTTTAGCGATACGAATCCCGAAAAAGCCGCTTCTTTATAGCTTATTATTTTTAGGAGATTTGCCTATTATGCGTTTGCTTTTGGTAATAAGCATGGTGGTCTGTGATCATACCTAGATATAAGTTATGTTATTCGTATTTAGAGGTAGAGCGAGTGCAGGAATATTTATAATAATTTGGATATTTTGAAAAATAATTTTAAAATTTTTACCGTATTATTTATATAATTGATTATTAAATACCAATGTTAGTATTAAATATTAAAAATAAAATATTATTCCTCCGTATTTTGGTAGTTTATTTTTGAGCGATTGGAGTTTATAATTATGGAATATAAAATCACCGTTTAATGGATATGTATTGAGCAGGGCTCGAAGGCTTTAGGTAGAATTCAAAAGAATAGCTTTATGTTTATTATTGAAATCGCGCTATTGTAATTAGATAGTTTTTATTTAAGATCTGATAGGCCGGATGCGTCCTCGTTATAGACGAGGCTTTAATTAATCCGTCCCCGTGTGGTTGTTGTTTTGAGTTTAATACATAGGTTCTGGCAAAGAAATATGTTTGAATTATATCTAAACCACGTTAAAGCTAAGTTTATTAAAACGATTATTATTACCGCTATTATACGTTAAAAGGGAATCTGGTATAATCATATTTCGTTGCGATTTTACTAATAGATCGGAAGATTTTGAGCCATCTTTGCTATTTTTCCCGTTTGTTATAATTGGTGGTTGATGCTATACTTCGGCATGCCTAATAAGTTTATCTGGACGGGTCATTCGTACCACGCTTTTCTTAATATCGTTGGTGAAAGAACTATCACCGCACCCTTCTAAAAGAAATTAATAGCTATCGTTATCCCGTTGCCTAGCAAGGCTGGGCGGGTTATTGAGGATTTGCTATTTATCGATTATAATGGTCTTTCCCGGCGATTATACCTTTAACTTTATGGTGGATATGACAATTTCGTAGAAATTAGGTTTTCTTATTTCGGGATATATATTTACTTAATATTCCGATTATTTGAATAATAGGTTTACCCGTTTATCGCGGGGTGTCGGGAAGATATATTAGATAATAAGAAGTTTTTTAATAGTATATATATTAGCCCGAAATTATTTTATATAAAAGATTAATTAATTTATATTGTTTAGGTCAAAGTTTTGAAAATTCTGTAGGTATTTTAGTGCTTATTTTCTTTATTCGTTATTATCGAACTGCCAAAAAAGGTTAATTTTTTTGGTTGTATTGTTGAAAAGCTGGTCAGACGATATGGTCGCCTTCCTTTAGTTATTCGCGCCCGGTCTTTTAGAAGGTCCTTTTTTTCCCGTTTTAATAATCTTCTTTTTTCAATAAAGGATCGTTATTTTACGTCGAATTTTTTAAAATCTTTTCGTTTTTTCGTTTCACCGCGTATATATTGCTGTTTTTATATTAGCTCTTTTTCGTCCGATACTAATTCCTTTTTTTTTCTAATTACGTATTCTCCGTCTTTAAAAGGTGTATTTCTATGCCGGGAATAATTTATAACGATCTATGGATATCATCGTTTTTTAATTTACGCCGTATAAGATATATAGCGAAGGATAAGACCTTTAAAATACCGATATCTTTTATATAAAAAAAATAATTTCGAAATTTTTTTATCAAAGGTTTTGATCGTAAGGCCCTTCTAATAATATATAATGGCGGTCTTTAAATCTTTTTAAATACTGTACCTAATTACCTTGATTAAACATTATAATAAAGAAGTTATAAGATTTCGGATTAAAGGCGGCGGCTTCGGAGTTTAAGATCGCTAATAAAAGATAGCTTTTTTATATATCATAATACTAAAAAAAGCCAAAGAACAATATATAAAAATAAGCACCCGGGCTTAAAAATATAATACGCTTTATAATAACGTCCAAAATTATAAGATCATTATATAAAATAACCGTCTCGATATATATACGCCTCTTATAGTAAGCTATAATGATAATTTGCTAAAATGTCGTGATTTCTTAGAGATTAATAAATATAAAGATTAAGATTTTGGCCAATATTAAAAAGAGCAGAAAGATATGCTAAATTAGGTTAGCTATAGCAGAAATCATTAAGATAATATAAAGGCTGTAGAAAAAGTCCCGTAAAAAGCGTCGATATATTTAAAATATTATGCTTAGGATTAAAAGTAGGGCAAAAAAAACCTAAACCTTATACCAGCTAATGATTGAAATTCATAAATTAAGCATTTATAATTATGCCGGATATAATAAGAGGCCTAGGCCGCGGATAAAGTGTGAATATAATTACTATATAGAGAAATGCCTCTATAATAGCGATACGACCGATTTAATAATAAGCGAAATAGTAAGATTCGAAATCGATTCCGAAAGCGTTAACTAATAGATTGGTTCGACTTTCAAAAAATAACGATGTCATATTCATTATGGCAATAAATGCTGCTCGTTATTCAAATTCTCGTAGCGTACTAAATAACAATATAAACGCAAAAATATTAAACATTAGATATATTGCCAAAAGTAAGATTTAAAATCGGGTAAAGCCGTTCCATATATTATAAGAAACGAGCGGATATTGAACATATTTCGAAAAAAGATAGACGAGCTATCTTAATATACACATCCAAAAGAGAAATTACGACTGACAGATACCAATCAAAGCCAATATATTTAAGAAAGTAATCAAATAAAATTGAATATTATCCTAGGCTATATTAAAATGATGATTATGCAAATACCCGGTGATCTATTAAATAGGCAGGTATTCTAAACGAGGGTCGGGTATTTAAAATAAAGATACCCGTTGCTCGCAGATAGTAATGGCAATATTAATAATAACCCGCGGAAATTACTTTTCCAAATTTGGATAAGGTTAATAGCCGTTTCCGCAATAATTATAACTTACCGCGCGCTTATAAACGGCCGCATCTTCGGCCCCTCTATAAATTCTCCAAAGCTTAGCTTTACTATACCACTTTGCTTCTTAGCAATATAAATAGCTATAGCAAAAAATATATATTATAATCATCCTTATCTATAAATATCGAACTAAAGCGTTATACTCCCGAATTTTGCGATATATTTAAATATTATTTATAAAATATTTTTTTCTTTCTAGGAATTATAATATACCTAAATACACTTTCACTATACCTTTTTCTTATGTTATACTTAGTCTATATTATGCCTCGCTCTATAGCACGCAATAAAAATTACCACCGAAATTTGAAAAACCGCTCCGAAAGCTTATTCAAAAAAGCAAATATTTTCAAACGTTTTTATCTTCGATTTAAAATTATCATTTTTATAGAGAATGAGCAAGGGAAAGTTAATGGGTATTAATTAGCACGATACGCCGGAAAAGACCTTCACCGGCGTTTGCGAGATAACGATTTAATATTAAAAAGCCCTAACGATTACGATATAATTTTAGATTGCCGCAAAAAACCATCGCCGACCCCGGGGGATACGGACGTCCTAACTATAACCTAGATAATTAAGGTAGGCCTTAATCTAGATAAATATCAGATTTCATTATCAAACGCCATACCTTCGATTAAAAAATCAATATTATTAAATTATTTTTTAGAATCGGGTTTGAGCGATGATAATAGCTATTTTTCGTTTTTATAATCTAAAGTTAGTATTTTGCCCAATCTTTTAGAAAGTAAGCTTTCGAGTTCGCTGAATTCGAAAGATAGCTCCTAAGATATTTTTGAAAATATAAAGGAAAAACCACGCCTTTTGCGCTATAAAACATTATTAATTACGGTGTTATTCCGAGATAGGAAAATTTTATTAAATCTGTTAAGAGATTTCAAGAGAGAAGGAATTAGGGTTATCGATCTACATTTTCTAGGGCTAACTAATAATATCTCGTTTGGCGGTCTTATATATTAGGACTTAATATATTTCCCTTTTCAAATAGTTAATTAGAAATATATTAAAGTGCCTAAAGATATAACCTTATATATAAAAAGTAAAAATCGAAAAAAATTATTTTTTCTTAATAACGATAATAATTAAACGATTGAAATATTCCAAATTAGCACCGATTTAATAAAAACTTAAGAAATCAATTAGCCAATCATTATCTTATTATACTTTTCTGCTTTTAATCTAAGGATAAAAGTAATATTTAAAATTATTTCCCTTTTTTATTAAGTTTTTCGGTTTTCGATTATTTAATGTAATAAATATAACAACCTTTATAAGAACCGCTGTGTTTTTTCTATAGATATCTGAGTTAGCCTCGGTCTCTCACAGCCATAAAACTCTTACCTTCATATTCTCTTGCATCGAGTCAAGTCTATGAAGCATTAGATTCAAACCCAAACTTTCTCAAGACAGGTGTAGGGCCTTTCAAAAGATACCTACACCTGATTGGCAAGTCGGATACAGCCCTGTGCCCTTGTGGCAGCGGTGCTCAACAAACCTCCTTGCACATCATTTTGCACTGCGCTCGTTTTCGAGCCTGGAGGTCAGAACACTTGCGTAAGAGGGTTCAGCCCTTTAACGCAACTACTCTCTTTTGTACAAATGTTGGGAAAAAGGCGTTGTTGGATTTTCTTCAAGCAAGCCAACTTGACAGGTCGCTGGGTATGTGAGCTTCTCGTGAGGCTTTACAGGTTGGCAAGGTAGTGTTTTTGTATTTGTG
Source organism: Ophiognomonia clavigignenti-juglandacearum (assembly GCA_003671545.1). Classification (NCBI taxonomy): domain Eukaryota; kingdom Fungi; phylum Ascomycota; class Sordariomycetes; order Diaporthales; family Gnomoniaceae; genus Ophiognomonia; species Ophiognomonia clavigignenti-juglandacearum. The sequence continues at coordinate 197,673 of PYFS01001230.1, read as the reverse complement.
ATTTTCGAGTACACGGTAATTGTGGGTTGCAGAATGCTTCTAGGCCAGGAGGACTGGTTGTTTTAAGGAAAGCGGTACTTCTGTAGATAGAGTTAGATCTGGCTAGACAGCCCTCGCCATACCCGAAAGGCTCCATGCGAGTAATGAAACAAAAAAAAAAAAAAAAAAAGAGGCCTCGAGACTGCGCTGAAAGACACTTTTGGGGAGGTTACCGTTTGTCTTGATAGTACTTCGGCCATCTGGGGGCTTCGTGGTAATCCCGCCACCTCCTCCCAATGGGCGTTTGTCCGCTTTCACGAACTGGCTGCGGAGCAGGATGGATTGGTTGGTATTCGTTGGTGCCCTGGGCACGAAGGCATCGAGGGCAACGAACTCGCCGATCAGCTAGCGAAGAAGGGCTCCAGAGGCCCAGTTCACTCCCTGGAAGAAAACCAGCCCTCTGCCTGCGGAGTGAAATCACTCCTTCGCAACAAACTGGATGCCGTGGAGTCGTCTTGGTACTCCCAGAAGCGTGTCCGTAAGTCCCCAGCTTACTCTAAGTGGGGGCTGACGTATTCGACCAAGCCTAGCCGTGAGCTGGAGCTCCCCAGGCCTGTCCTCCAGCGCTTTCTAGCCATGAGGCACGGCCACGGTGATTTTGCTTCGTACTTTCGGAGTTTCAACCGTCTGGATGCAGAGATGCAGTGCCCTAGCTGCGATGGCGAGAAAGGCCCAGCCCACCTGGTGCACTGCCCCGCCTCTAGGAAACTGTGGTGGCGTTGGCCAAAAGCATTTAAATGGCCTCCGGACAAAGTAGAGAGAGACAAGTATCTCCGTACTGTGCTCTCTGACCCACTTAACTTCCATCAATTTGTGCGGATTACGAGTTGCTATGGGGCACTCCGGTGAGCTGCTGCGCCCACACATGCCCCATAGGGCCTCAGTGGCCATGAGATCGTTGGTGGCTTTCTTCCGCCCTGGCTGCTACTGTTACCCGCTCGGGTGGCCTAGCGAGCAATCGCTCGCCTGAACTCTGTTTGCAAAATTTCGTAAAAGAATCCTCGGGTATTCTGGCGTCAAATCCGAGGTAACGGAGCTCTCGCTCTGCGTCGGCCATTTCCTGCCCCTTTGGGCAGTCGCAGCACAAATGCACTATATTGCGTCGGAATGGCAGGTCGCTGTCTTTGAAACAGTCCTGTCGGCGTCATGAAAGCTCCTTAGAGTTAGCTATGGGGTATGACTGACATGCTCGAGCCCTGGAACGGGCCGCTGAAGTCGAGCAGACCGCCTGATGGTCTCGGGATGAGATGTGGACCTAGTAGAAGGGGATGCATTTTTCGGCCTTGAACAAACCACTCTCGTAGGCGGTCGTCTTGGAGCTGGCTCGCGGGTCACGACTAAGGGATAGTCGCAAGCATCGTTAGTGCGTGGCCTCTCGACAGTGGCGCGACGGTTTGTCAAAAGGCGAGGGACTCTAAACGGGTAGGGGAGGGAAACAACGGAGGATCATTCCTGGGTTTTCGACTTTCTCACACCACAGTCCTTATCGTCCTGTACATAGGCAAGCACCAACAGGTGCAGGGTGTACAATACTACTACTACTACTACTACTACTACTACTACTACTACTACTACTACTACTACTACTACTACTACTAGGTGGACTTTTTGAATCACGCAACAAGAAATGCATGAGGAACTTACCTTCATAGTTGGGCAAACCAGTTCTGGAGCCCGGAACCACGAGATGACTTTTATATTGCAATGCAATATTCCTGCACATATGGAGAGCCTGGATATCAAGTCGAATTCGCAGCTGCCAACTGAGTGATACAACACCTACCGATCTTACCTACAGCGGCTGTGACTCGTCCACATGCCCACCTGGTACACAAGCCCCTACCCCGCCGCTGTACTCCGTATAGATAACAGTAAGATTTGTATGCACGTCAGCCCCGAATTATATGTAGCTGAAGATGTCCACCTTATTGCATCCACCCCTACTACACCCTCAAATCGATTTGGCTGAATACTTGCAGCCGATGGAAGCCCTGGTGGCTTAATTGAATCCAGCCACCATGCTGCTGTGTGACCAAGTCCGGGCTCTTATTATTCACCCATCCCCACGTATTTGTCTCGTCTCACCTACCTCCTAATAATGGTAACCTATTTCCCATATCCATATCAGGACTGCTTCTCTTTCCCTTATTAATCCTTCAAAAAAATACCGCAATGGCCAACGATGTTGGCCCCGAGCTTACGGTGCAACTGGGTACACTTTATTCTCAATCTGAGCAGATCACGTAGCCTGATCATACCACACACATTCGAGACGCAATGTTTGATGGCAGCCATCAAGAGCCTCATGGACTTCATTACACAACTTCTAATGGTATGCAGTCAGATCCAGGTGCTTCCAGCTCAGGAGTGCTACAGGCCATCCCACAACTTACAATCTTCTAGCCACACATCGAACACGTCCTGTCTCGCCTGCACAATCTGGTACCCCAGAAATGTCTACTCCTAAAGACATCAAACTGCGAAAGTCAACACGATCCATGTTCAAGTTCTGGTATCTCGAAGCGATCTCTATCGTAACTGCTACCGGCTTAACCGCTGCGATAATCTCGCTCCTCGCCCATTTCAACGGACAAGTTGTACACGAGTGGCCATACCAAATCAGTCTCAATACGCTGGTTGCATTGCTTTCCACGATCAGCCGGGCATTAGTTCTTAATGCCGTTGCAGCAATCATTGGCCAAAACAAGTGGTCCTGGCTGTCATCTGCCCGTCCTTTGATCGATCTTGAGCGCTTTGATGCTGCTAGCCGTGGCCTTCCCGGATCCTTAGGACTTCTTTTCACAGCAGCGAGAAATCCTGTGGCATTTATAAGCAGCTTGGCTGTTGCATTTACTCTCGCCATGGGCCCATTTACACAACAAGCGATCAAAACGCAAGAATGCTCGCAATACGTCCCCGGGGTGAACGCTTCAGTTCCAATCGCCCATTTAGCAAACTTGCCTTACTTCGTTGTTCGGATTGACGATTGGAAGGTAAAGTATGATATACAAGGAGCGATGATCAACGGTCTAATGAACCCTACCGGTAACGACTCTGCTATTTCAGCAACGTGCCAAACCGGAAATTGCACATTTACACCAGATTCTACGAATACTACGCATTCATCTATTGGTTTATGCAGCGCTTGTGTTGATATATCCTCATTCGTTTTTCTCAACCAGAGCTACGACCAAGAGCTAGGGCTATATGGAAGGATCGATGTTATTGCCACTCTACCAAACGGAGGCTGGATTGGGTACGGGGCAACCAACACCTCCAACACATTTCTGGACGTGCGACCTGACACAGACCTGTCGTGGGCATCGTCCGCATTTTCCAACACATTTGACCAGACTTCAGCTCAATCACTCATCAACATTACGATTCTTATGGCCCACAGCTTTAGCGAAGGCAACTTGGATGATTCGGGAACTTATCCAGTCGTTGCAGCAGCCTGTGCCCTTAATACGTGCCTGAAGAACTACTGGGCTGATGTGCGCCAGGGTAACTTCACTGAGATAATTGTGTCAACAGTGCTCACGACCGACGACGACCCAGATTTGGAAACCGGAAATTACGATATAACGGCCTTGAAATCACCATGTGTTATTCATGGTACGGAGTACAGTTCGTCCAACAACTTTTCTGGGGTCCCAACAAACTACACATTCAGCAACGTCACAAGCGCCAGCGGGAGCTATGTCGCACCGGATATTTGTCTGTATACGATGTCCAGTATTTACGCATCTGCTTTGACGGACTTGATGGCTACCTCACTATTTGACAACTCTTGTATGTGGTCGTCGGATACAACAATCGACTTCATCTTCTGCCCTGATGCGTTCTGGCTCGCACCTCTGTACAATTCAGGTTACGCGACGTTCAGCTCGGTTTCTGCAGCGATGGAACAATTTGCCACGTCCGTCACCAACAAATTCCGCACTGCCGACCATCCAGACTCGACGCTACCAAAGACCGCACTCGGACTTGTAAATCAAACGACAGTCTGCGTAACTTTTCAATGGCAATGGATGTTGCTTCCTCTTATACTTATCACAATTTCCGCCGCTCTTTTAGGGTTTATGCTTGTTCAAGCTTTCCGAGATACGAGCCAGCCGATTTGGAAATCTTCAATACTGCCGTTCCTATTCTACGGGGTCGAAGAATTGTCGATGGAGCCCAGGGCGACGGATCTGGATGTCTTGGACCGAAAAGCAAGCAATATGGTTGTCCAGTGGCGAACAGGAGCGGGTGCAGGTGCTACCTTTGTGAAGGCTGAGTTGGGAGGAAAGAGAGTTGCCCAGCAGGACATCGACATGGATTCTCTCCTTGGTGATTCATGATAACCTGAATGGAAGAATCGACCTGAGATGTGCCAGGTCCTGCTATTCTTCCCTACGTACCTAGTACCTAGGTACTTAGGTACTCATACGGACTTCCATACAGTACACTTTCTGAGGATATATTTTGTAACAAAAAGAACAGTCTGAGAGTCTTGTGGATAATGCGGCCAAATGCTGAGCCTGAGGTCCCGTTCCATTCCATCAACTAACAGCCTATAGATAAGAGTTTGGCCAAAGCGTGTATCCGTCCCCGGACATCAGCCGAGAAGACTCTTCTCGGATTTCAAGAGCCCTTGGAAGGGGTGGGACACAATGGGGAAAGGTCAACGCTGGGGACATCGATCAATTGGAAGCTACCTGCTCCCAGAATGGAAAGAGTGGAAGATGAATATTGGTTCCTACCCCGAAGAAGCACTGGATGTTAAAACAAGCATGCTAGTCCTCCCGGTCTCGATAGGCTGCCTAATCCATGGGATACTAGGGACATGTCGGTAACGACGGTGAAGAGCATCATTGCTTTTACACGTTTGCTGAGTATGAGGAGGGCTTCTGGAGCGCTGTCAGCTACGGAGATTGACGAGCCCTGGGAGACGGAGGACCTCGGGGAGGGGCTCGACCGGCTCGTTGTCGACTTCGAGTCGGAATGATCCCTAGGTACCGAGATATGTAGGTCATGTTCAAAATCTATGTACCGTGGTGGTGAAAGTGCTTGTAATTGTAATTTCACAGTGTTTCATGCCATTCAAAGGTTCCCCGGGCTCATCCACATGGAGCTGGCAATAGATCCCAAGGTATCCATAGATGTCTCCAAGGGGTAGACAGACATTGGGACCTCAGAGGTACTGATACACCGTCACATACAAATTATCCAGCGCCGTAACAGTGGTCAAAATTCCCAACTCCGCCGCCGTCGTCTCAAAATCAACTCTCTCCAAGCCCCTGAACGCACTGCCAAGGTCACAAGTAGCCGACACAATGGTCAAGTCCAGCGGGTCCTGCACAAACCCACAAGTCGTGCTGAACACCTCATGCGTGTGCGCTGAGGTGCGCCAAATTTGCAGTGTACACGATTCTCCGACGCCTTTGGCTGACTCAACGGTATTGAGGGCGCAGACGGAGGTGAAGTTGTGGAGATCGAAGAAGGCGATCGACGAGGTGGCCGAGATGGAAGGCTGTCCGAGGGCGAGCGGCACGACGATTTAGTCGTAGTATATGCTTGGGTTGGGAGTGTTGAGAGGGGCCCCGGCAGCGTTGACACTGAAGCCGAAATATACTAGATCTCGGTATGGCGAAGGCGGTGGGTTGAGACCTGGGTCGGCGACCGGGAGGGCGGGGATGTCTGAGTACTGTGAAACGTGAGTTATCAAGTGCTTTTTCAACTCACATTTAAAAGGCTGCTTACAATGGCAATTTAATGGTAGGCTATGAGGCTAGCATTTGCTGGAGAGAATAATCCTAGAACACTAGCTGTGAGGGCCAAGATGAGCATGTCAGCGGCCATGGTTTCGAGATGCAGGTATTTCCAACAGGGAAATGTTACATGGAGCCAAGCTCTTCCCATCGTTGAGCGTGGCCGTGGTCGCATACACGTTCATCTTGACGGCCGGGTACCTGATGGAGACGGTGGTAGGCTCCCTCCGGCATCAGGTCCTTGCAGGTGGGCGCGGCGCAGAAGGAGCACACCATAACGTGGACCAGGTCGAAGTTCCACAGGCACTCCCTGCACCATCATCGACAACAGCTCGGTCTCCGAGACCCTGGAGGTGCCGCCCTTGTACCTCGCCCTTACGACCTCATTCGAGTACGCCGCGCTCGAGGGGTAGTGCTGCTTGAGCGCCGGCTTGTGCCTCAAGTGGAGGATACTTGTGGTATTGCGCTTCTTGCGGGATGGACCAAGATTGTATTCCGTAGGGGGGATTGAGGAGGACCATCAACCGATGATGGCACCCATCAACTGATGATGAAAAAGTATCGGATGATGATCCATTAACCGATGATGGATCGTCAACCGATGATGGAAAAATGCCGGCTTCTGATTGGTCGGAATTTTGGCTGGCGATCGAAAATGCAAGGCGGCGAACCGGAACTTTAATTCCGGCTCGGTTCGGCGCCGAGCTCGGCACCGAAAATCCGCTGGTTTTTACGATGGAAAGAAAGCTATATAAAGGGGACTCGAACTTACGACCTAGGCATGGAAATCACTCGCTATATCTAATTACGCTATAAACTCTAAGTACGTACGTACGCGAGGTCGAAATAGCTATATATAAAAGTCGGCATCGTCGACGGGCCCCCCGGGGTCTTGGCACCCAACCCTAACCCTAAAGACCGGGCATCATCGGTTGACCAACCATCATCGGTTGACGATTCATCATCAGCGTTTCGCACAAGTCAAAACAAGGCAACTCATCGGGCTCAAGTTGTGACTTGCTTTAAAATGGGTGGACTTGCCAGTTGACTATAAGCAACTGGCAACTCAGTTGCGTTCCAGTTGCCCAGTTGCACATTACCCAATCGGGAAGCCTCGTCACACCAATACCATGGCAAGGCGATGTAATATAGTCATCTCTAACCATGGAAGCATGGTGCCGCGAGCATTACCACAGCCTCCTTCGCACAAGGAGGATGTACAAGAGCCGATGATTTAGTTGAAACCAGGGCAATGCTCCCGTTGGTGGTAGTATGCCTGTTGGAGGGTTGCCTCAATGGGTAATCTTACAATCTATCACGCCTGCTCTGTCCAATATCTGAACAGGCAGTCTCCTGAAAGGGCTCATACTCGATTAGGTAGCTCTCCGGAGGGTGACCAGATGAGGCAATCAGTAGCCTCTCTCCTTTGAATGCCCTTTGTTTACTGTTTTGGAAGGAATGATTTATGTTTGTGTTAGTCACTTGCCTCTTGTGGTTGCTATTGTTTGTCAATTTAGCCTGAGTTCTCGTTTGTAAGCTTTCTTCTTCCTTGTAGAACTGGATCCTACAGAAATTTAACACATGGCCATACATTTCACTAGAAAAGTTCTAGAATTCCTAGGTAGTAATCTATCTTCTATACGTAATTACCCGACCAGGAGAATGCCTCTTCTAATATACTTTCAATAGAGACAAAATCGGGACGTCTTTCCGTTTCGGGATTCTGTTGACTTTCACAGCTGGAGCAGTCACACAGAAGATACTTCCAACATCGCCCACTTTTCCAGTATTGTCATTCGATCACCATGGAGTCCAAACCCTATCTCACGGCAGCCCGATCATGGAAGTTTTACTGTCGGCGAGAAGAGCTTCCGTAGCCGCCTGCTGATGAGAGACTTCACGCACGAGTGCGGCGCAGACAGTGTTGAACCAAGTGGCCTGAGGTTGCAACTTGGGCGCTTAGATCTGTTATCCAATGAGGCCGCCGACGACCAGACCAACAGAGTCTGAAGTCGTCGTGGATGGCAATGAAGCGACAGATAGCGGCCTCGACCACCGACTTCAGACAGTGGCCGGGCCTCATTGCAGGTTGCATTGAGGGGCTCGTCGTTTGCAGCACGCTACTGAAAATCATAAACTAAAATTAAAACACAAGCTGTGCAGCCTGGTGGCTTATTTTTCGCATAGCCCGAAACACAACATTGTGTTGAAAATCCAAATATCCGAGCAGATACGCCAACACGACGGTTTAAGCAGCATAAAACAAACCACACCATTCGGCCGAAAGACCACGAACTTGCACGCTCAGACGCTTCAACATCTAGAACTAACCGCGATACCCAATTTCTCATCACCTAGCAGCATGAGCATCTGTCCAAGATGATTAACAAAAATTATCTACATAAACATACAACACCCCCTATTTGCTAATGGTCACCCAATTAACTATTAATCTAGCCTATTGATTTTCTCCTATATCCCGGAATAGCTATAAATAATTGACGATGTTGGTAGTTCGTTTTGTAATATTAAGGACGATAATTATTAACGCCCGGTGTAGAACGGGCGTAGCCGTCCCTCTATCGTTGAGATCTGACCGTATTATGCCGGCAGCCTAATAACGAATTCGTACTCTATATTATTTCCGATATATTGTTTTTCGACTTTCGCTTTATGCTAACTTTGAATATCTGGCTAGATGGTAATATTGGATATTAGAGTTGATAGTGATTGTTCATCGTGGCTGTCTGGAGTTGATGGTAATTAGTCATTGTCGCTGGTTGGAATTGACAATAACTGGTCATAGTCACCTCTTGGAGTTGATAGCAATATTTATATCTATTTATCAAAGTTGATAATATCCACTTGCAATCTATTGCTAAATTGATAATAATCACAATATACCCACTTGCTAGAGTTGATAGTATTCGCCAGCAATCTGTTGCTAGAGTTGATAGTAATCAATATGCTGGACCCGATAGTATCGTCGATTCCAACATATCGCTATTGCTAGAGTTGACAATAGGTACCTAATCATTTGCAAAGCTGGTCGGCACCGACAGGTAGAGACTGCCGACAAGATGGGTCAGGTCAGCACGCTTGATATAGGACAGTGAGCGCGTTGCGTATACGGCAGTGGCATCACCACTGGATTGACAACGACCGGGTGGCATAATCGCCGGTGGTTCTCATCAGTCTCGTCACTATGGCGCCAGCGCTTATTGCATTGCGGCTAGAGGATGACAAACCACGCATATGAGACGCCCTTTCATTCATTTGTTGGTTTCACGCGGGCCACTGTATATGCATATATTAAGCTCTTATTGCATGCAACTAACCCTATGCATCGGCCATGCTATAGAGGCTTACGCCAATTGTTCAGGTTGGCCGAAGACTTGGTGGCATAGTCGCGGGCCGGTGTAGCCTCTAATTCTGCCAATAAATTTTATCTTGAACGTATATATGCATATATAATAGATAATGCTAATACCGCAATGCCATGATTTATTTGTCCAGGCACCTAAGTATATAACGCGCTATAGCCCAATATCTAGCCGCTAAACCAATATAAAAAACTTTAAACGAAATAGCAAGCTATAAGCTTAAGGGCATTTGCATTAGCTTAATTAGCATACATTCGATATAATATAAATGAATATATATATAAATCATAAAAATTCATTAGCAGGATCGCAAGAATAGCCAAGGTTGAATATATACCGTTTTAATTATGTCGCAGCCTATAGGCTTATGGCATATCTAGCCCCAGGCATATATATGGATATGACCATTAACTTATGGCACAGCAAAGTTAGTCTGTCGACCAGGCGGTATACATGGATATAATCACAATCAAGTGCTAACACCAACACGATCATGACACAATAGATCGATCGATCGATCGCTGAGACTTCAGGACTAGCATAACGTATAAGTGTGCATGTGTGTGGGCAGCACGGGACAATAAGTACGAGCTCAACTTCGTACTTGGTATGTACTTAGGTATCTACCCTACGAGTCCGATGTAAATTAGGCGCGCGCGCGGCTAAGTAATTCATTGTCCAATGGCGTACCCCCCTGAAGCATATGAGTTGGGCCGGAAACTCATATGCTTAAACAGTGATATATGCTTATTCAGGGTCCTGGTTTTGGTGAGAGGGGGTGACGGGCTCCAAAATAATATGCTTTCATAGTATAAAAAGAAATATTGTGCTTTGTACAAATAGTAGTTCGTTTTCTTTTCCCTTGAATTCCAATCGAGTACGTGTTATACTCCGTACACGGAATACAGCGCGGTTATTATTTAACCGCAATTTTTGAAGCCCCAGTATTTACGGTAGTGACCCCCCCTGAAGCATATCTAGAATAAGCATATTTAGCTAATAAAGTTAAATAGATCAATTTCGAATATTTATCGCTACGCAATTGCAAAGAGGATGGCATCGGATGCAGCTTAATTGAATAACGGGAAGGTTTACAAATCAAGGTAGCAGAGCTAGGGTGTTAATCCTTTCATTAGAGCTACACCCGGCGTTGGCCTCGAATTCCCTTTAGATTCACCCAAATCCTCCAAAAAAGCTTAATTTCACAAGAGGCCCTCTATCACCCCGTAAACAGGCGATTCACACACGATGCAAATATCTACTCCGATCCCATGAAGTTCAATCCAGAAAGATTCCTCGAAACGGCCACGCATGCGCCCGAGCCACTGTCCGTTGCGTTCTCGGGCCACAGTTGCCAAAACTGGGGGGGGGGGGTCAAGGGATTTCACCACGTTTTCTAAATTAGGTTTTTTCAGCTCCACGCCCACATGTAAATTCGAGAAGTTAGTGATATATATTAAATCCTTTTAAAATGCCTATTCCGAATCCGAAGAATATATTCGAATTACAAGCGTTGCGCGGGTATAATAAACGTTTAAAGTTTAGAATAAATTTTTCTTATTTCACAATGGCCCGGAAACGCAACGGATACTATAAAACGCTTTGAAGCGATTAAGATAAAAAAGATTTCCAACTCTAAATATTAAACTTTAAACCTTTATTGCACCCGCGCAACGCTTTCAATTCGAATATACTCTTCGAATTCGGAATGAGAATCTCAAAAGGATTTAATGTATATTACTAACTTCTCGAATTTATATGTGGGCGTGGAGCTGAAAAAAGTGTTCAAATCTCTTGACCCCCCTCCAGTTTTGGCAACAGTGGCCCGAGAACGCAACGGACAGCAGACCCCGGACTCTTCGTATTTGGTTTCGGCCGTCGCATCGGCCAAGGCCGCCTGCTGGCGGATGCGGCACTGTTCCTCAACATTGCACAGTCCCTGGATGTCTTCACCATCAGCAAGCCGTTGGATGGTCACGGCAGGGCGAAAGAGCCGAAGGTCAGATGGGAGCCCGGGGTTGTCAGCCACCCGGCGCCATACGAAGCCCACATACCTAACTACACGAAGTACCGAGCATACTTAGGTAAGAGCCGGATGAGACGAGTGGTAGAGAGATACGCATGGCAAAAAAGTGACGCTGAGACGTTAAATGCCATGAGGTATGAGTTTTGAATAGACAGTTAACTGCACAACCTGTAAATCGTTACCTGTTCATCTGGGCAGGCGGAACTGGCAAGCTGTGAAATCGAGGCTGCCCACCGAGCTAGTGCCATCCGTTTCCTCTCATGTGTCGACCTGATTTCCTATCTAGGAAGTGTTCCTTGGTTAATCAGATGGAATCTTGAAGCCACCAGGGACTAATCGTGTGAAAACCTCATTCGGATCGACTCGTGCCCGCAATTCCCTCAGCCGTCCAACGCTTTCCTCTCCATAACTGGCAATCACGTCCTGCCACGGCGCCGCGTATCCCATATACATATACGGGTCGTACACGCCCAGCTTCTTAGCGCGAGACTCAATGTCGGCCACCAGGGCACGCGCGGCCGCGTCGACCTGTTCGTCATGATCCTCGTCGGTAGCCAGCCAAGCCGGGCAGAGCAAAAACACAACAAGGGGCTTGGTGCGATCTGCGAGGCCCAAGCAGTTGTCGGCTGCCCCGCGTGAGTAGATCTGGGCCGGGAGGGGCTCCAGGTTGATGATCCAGCGCATGCCGGGGACGTCTTTCACGGCTGCGGTGCTGGCTGTGAATGCGGCGTAGGTCTCGCGGATCATGGCTTCTGTTGGGACGAAGGTCGTGGTGGCCATGAGATAGCTTTTTGTTCAAAGTCAGCTTACGAGGCTCAAAGGGGCCGGAGGAGAGATTTGGGGGGCTCCCTCGCGCCCAAGCACTTCTAAGTTTGACTCCAGTACGTACCGGCTAGCTTGTTTCGCGTTGTATGCAACAGAGTTTTGAGCATGGGTGCTCATATTGGCGACAACTGGAGGACCTCCCATTCCCGGGATAGTTTGCAGGTCCAGAACTTCATTATAGAATGAAGGAGGCTCTGTTCCGGTCGACGCGGCGTAGAATAGCTGATTCAAGGCCACAGTTCCGCGAGCCGAGAATGCCCATCCCATGAGAAATGAAGCACTCTCATCATAGTCCGGCGACATCATCAACTTTGCATAGACCCGCGCCTGCGTGTCAAGCACCGTGGTCGGATTGAGCGTCAGCGCGGCCCAATTGTCACCTTGTTCGAAGGTGACGAACTCCACGCGCGTCACAATGCCAAAATTGTTGCCGCCGCCTCGGAGTCCCCGCCATAGATCCGCGTTCTCTTGCGCACTTGCTCGCACAAGTGAGCCGTCTGCGAGAACTACCTCGAATGACTTTGCCTGGTTGCACGTCCAGCCGTATCGGGGGCCATAGTAGGACAACCCGCCGCCCAGGGTGAGCCCGCCGACGCCGACGTTCGCGACTCGACCTCCGGCTACACTTCTACCTATAAGGTCGAGGACGGCATAAATGGCATTCCAGGTTGCGCCTATTCCGACTGATACGGTGGCGTGGTCGGGGCTGAGGTTGATCGAGTCCAGGCTGCGGAGATCAATTGTCACGCCACCGGGCTTGTAACAAGCGTCAGCCACATGTTGTGGATCCTTGACTGGTATCGGAAACTCAAAGTGAGGTGGAAAGAATGGGGCCATCGGCCAGTCGAGGATGGCCTCGACACTCTCATGTGTCTGAAGAAAATCGCTGGGAAGATTTGGATCGACTGGACCTGGGCGTGGACATAACATTACTCACCGAGGAGGATGCTCCAGGAAACCACATATGCCCTCCACCACGAACAGCGAATTTGCATGAGCTGGCGACTAGTGACGTAATAATGGTTGAGACATCTTCCGCAGTCTTCGGAAGGACGAAGCAAAGAGGCTTGACGGCCGACGCATGTGGAGAAAAGTACGAAAGGAGGGAGACGCTGTATTCAGCGCTACCCGGAAGGAGGACCTGCTCGACAGAGAGCAGCGAGATCAAGGTCTCACATTGAGATTCCATGGCGTAAGTGCTCGACTTCTGGCGATTTTAAGCTTTTGGCTCTTCGTTGTAGGAAACAAGATGAGAAGTGAAGCGGACGCGGGATTGTGCTCGCTGGGAGTGATGATCTTTGTGCACCCCGTGCTTAAAGTTGTTATTGCAACCACCATTGCCACCCCGGATGCCCCAGGTCGGCTTAGGAACGAAGATAAGCAAGAAACGGTGCGGATGCACTGCCCTGTCGCGCGTACCTAGGTATTTCTTGAACCCGTCAACTGCATATATTGTAGATGCACATCGGGCCAGTCCTTTTGGCGGTTGGTCTAGTTGGTGTGACCCAACGGTCCACTTTCTTGCAGAAACCCTACGGTGGCGCGGCTGACCGCAGGGGGTTGGCAGCGCGTGCTGCATATGTATGCAGTACATAAGGGTTGTCCACACTGTATTCAAAGTTTGATCGCCATCGAACGGCGCCGCAGTCGACAAAAGGTGATAAGCTCTCTCTGCAATGGCCCTGGCTGTACTGTTTGCTGCGTATATATGAGCAATTATGGAAGAATGAAATTACGTGGTGTCAGAAGCAATCCTTGTCGACGGTCGCGTCCCCTTGCCAGCCAACTATACATGTAGCTAGGCAGTTTAGGTAGTCAGCAAGGCAGCATTTGTTGGTCGTAAAGATGCGCGGACCTTCTCTACATGCAAGGCTCGATGGTCGGGCCCCCACCTTTCCTGCCACCTTTCCTGGGATATAAATGCGGAGCCTTGTTGCTGGCACTTCCGCGTTATGCAGCACGGGTGAGTGGCATGCGTACCAGTACAGCGTTGTACTACCGTACCTCCAAGGTTGACAACAGGACATGCGCTTGTTCGGGTCCAACGGGAATCCGTGATCACTGACGACTGCTCTTGTGTGCTCTTGTGCACAATATCGGCCAGCTGCCCCGGCTGCCTGGAACTCTATCACCCACGTCGCCGCAAAAGCTCAATTTCGCCATCTCTTCCAAGGTTGCTTCTACAAATTCAACAAGCCCCAATTGTGCATCATGAGTGCTTCCAAGGGCTCTATATTGGTGACTGGAGCCAACGGCGGCCTCGGCAGCGCGATAGCTCAGCAGATTGCCTCGAAGCCAGAGCTCTCAGCCTATCGCGGCATCTACACCGTACGAGACACCAATGCTGCCACTGGTCTCATCGCTGCCCTTTCGCAAGGTCCCCCTTCCCATCTGCACGATATACTAGCTCTTGACTTGACCGATCTCGAGAGCGTGCGGCAGGTTGCAGAGGATGTCAATGTGAGGGTCTTCATCACTGCTTACTGTCTCCTACTGGCTTCTGTAAAGCTATCTCTTCAAGGGATAACCTTACTGACAACATCAATGACCTTTAGGCCCGAGTTGCCAGCGGTCAAATCCCTCCCATACGCACTTTGATCCTCAACGCCGGCTTCCACGACTTTGGCAATCAATCCTTCACAGAGGACGGACTCGACATCGTCTTTGCAGCAAACTACCTTGGGCACTGGCTGCTCACTCTGCTTCTCCTGAAAAGCATCAATCGCGCCGCTGGACGTATTGTCGTGGTTGGAAGTCAAGCACACGACCCCGACGACCCGCGTAACACTCGCGGCGGCGTTTATACAGAGCCGTACAAAACCCTGTGCCCTTCCGACGCCGCTGGCTTTGATGCCGTGGCCAAAGGCACCTGGAGCTCTGCCAAAGAGGATTCTAGCTGGCGCGGTGGGGCCAGGCGCTACAGCGCCGCCAATCTGTTCAAGGTCATGATGATCCACGAGCTGCAGCGACGCCTGGACCTGGACCCCGCTCTTGCCAACCTGTGCATACTGGGCGTCGACCCGGGAACCATGGTTACGGGGTTGCAGAGCAGAGCGCCATTCTTCATCCGTGTAATCTTGTTCAAGGTTATTTTCCCTCTCATTCTGTGGTACAAGCCTGACGGCGATGCTGTGAGATCAGTACAAAGGTCGGCTACTGATGTACTGGAGGCGGCTTTTGGAGAGGTCGGTAGCGATGGTGCATTGCCCAAGGGCTTGTACTTCAACGGCACAGTTCCACATGAGACAAGTCAGGAGTCAAAAGACGCTGTTAAGAGGGAACTGGTCTGGCGGGAGACAGTGCAGCGTGCAGGCTTGAAGGAAGGTGATACCATCCTCGCCAATTGGCAGTAAAGGAAATGCAGAATGCACTTTTTTTTTGATATTTATGCCGAACCTTTGGCCGTCGTTAATATTATATTGCTGGCTAAATAATTCGCTATATAACCTTTTTCGCGATTATTTCGGCATTATATAAATTGTCGAAGGGTTAATAGGAGGGGGTTATATAATCGATATTTTGCTAAATGTAGATAAAGAAATTGATAAAGATTATAATATTGGTGTTAATAGCGAGGTAGAAAAAGGCTTATAGGTATATAAATTAAAATAACGTATAAAGAAATTAAATGAAAATTCCGGCAAAAAATATAAGAAAATAGCTTATCGCTTAACGGCAGCTTTTTTATTATCGTTATTTTAGAGAGTAGGTAGGTAAAAAGCGATATATATGCTGATTATATTTTAATATTACCGGAATTTTTTAATTTTTATATCCGGCGTTTTCGTAATAAAATATGGAATTCCTTTATAATCGTTGCTATAATATTAATATCGGCAACATTATGATGAAAAGCCGTTAGATTTTAAATAAAAAGGAGAATTATATTATATTATTTATAAAAAATTTAAATAAAGCGTTAAAAAAGATTGAGTTTTTAAAATAGCTAAGCCTAATAAGGCGCCGAATAGTTTATATTTATAAATCGAATATTTATATTAATAATAATCTTATCTACATTGCGGTAAAATAAAACGATTGTAAATTAAAGGGCGTTATATTTAGGGGTATTAGGCTATAAGGGTTAAAGGCTCTGTTTAAAAACCTAAAAGTTTATATAAAAGATATTCAAAATTGATTGGGGTTATCGTTAAATAGAATGCGATCTATTTATTATGATTCGGGGTTAAAGATTTTGGTAAAGGAGATATGTTTTCGGGCGCTTCGGCTATTAATAATTAAACTGGGGTTTTAAAAATAATTCTTTTAGCGCATCTCTTTTTTTATTAATAAATTCCTTTAAACTTTAGCAAATTCTTTTGCTATTATTAATAGATTCCTCTATTAATAGATTCCTCTATTAATAGATTCCTCTATTAATAGATTTCTCTATTAAATTCTTTTATATTTTATTAATAGATTTTTTTAAAGCTTTATTTTATACCGTAAAATCTAATATTAAATATAATGCTGAATATTTCCGAGAAATATATAGCAATTAAAAAGTTATTAGCAGAAAATATAATAAAAATATTAAGAAAAATGAAAATAGAAAATGCTTTAATAATTAAAAGCTTTTGATTATATATAAGAGAAATATTTTATATATTATGGGAATTATTAATTCTTTTTAAAAGTTTAAAGGTAACTTTATTCTTTATAAATCTTGAAATTTATATAGATATTTTCGTTATATATCTTTTATATATATCTCCAATATTTTATCGGATAATATATTATCTTTTATTTTTACCTTTGGGTTTTAATTATCTATAATAATATTACTTAATATATTGTCGTTAATCGAAACTTTCTTATTAGCTTATGATTGGGTATCAATATACGATATAGGTGCATTTAGATATAAATCTATATTGCTTATTATAATTATACTAAGCGGGGATTTTAAATAAACATAAACGTTTATTAATTTAGGGGTTGGTATATCCGAACCATATAATTAAATATTTTATCACGCCTACCTTTAAAGCTTAGATATAATATATATATTATTAACTTTTGCCATTAGCTTCAATATCAAGGTTTCTATTAAAGGTAGGGATTTAATTTTATATTTTGTCCTTCGTATACCGATTATCCATTTCGTTAAAAGCAAATTCGAAATTATAGAGTTTTTTTATAATTACGATACAAATCTATTCCACCGGGACCGATTGTTAAAGATTATACTATATATCCTGGCAATAGCATTTTAAATTAGAAATATAAGTTATCGGTAACGTTCAAACAATTTTTAAAAAAACGGCTAAAATTTAAAGTTATATTTAAACTACACTAAAGATATAAAATTCGGTAATTTAATATTCGAGGCCGTTGATTAGGTATAGTTATTAAGAATTTCTTTAGAATATTTAAGGATTAATAATTCAAAGAAGCTTAGTATTGACTGAAGAGTATTGTTGCTGCGTTAGCTAGCCTTTTCAATGCTAGCTTACGTAAGCAACCCAACCCAACTAGAATCTTTGCTAGCTTCTAAAAGCTAGCTTCTAATTAAAACCAATAATAATATATAATCGACTTTTTAATTAATGGAAGGAAATAACGAAGAATTATATAAATCAATATACAATTAAAATTTACAATTATATTAATATATTATTGATTTAACTATAATCTTTATATTTACTCCGAATTCGTTAATTATATTCTTTATAATATAGTTTTAAATTGTAATATATACAAGAGATCATTTATCAGGGCACATCTAAATTGCTAATAGGGCACATCCTTAATTTTCCGCACTATAGATCCACTTTTAAGGATGTTACCAAATTAGGGATATCATTAAATTAGGGATGTCACCAAATTAGGGATGTCACCAAAACTAGATTTCACAACTTCACAAAAAAAAAGCCCTCCACGTGAAAATTAGCCATCCACATAAAAATTAGCCCTCCACACAAACAATCGCCCTCTACGTGAAATTCGTGAAATTCGTTGAATTAGTAAAATTAGCCTTTTACACAAAAATTAGCCCTCCATACGAAAAATCGCTCTCGACGTAAAATTCGTGAAATTCGTGAAATTCGTAAAGTCAGCCCTCTATACGAAAAATCGATTTTAGTGACATCCCTAAAATGGAGCCTTGGGATGTAAAAGTTTTTGGTGATATCTCTAAAAGTGGAGCTACAGTGCGCGAAACCAGGGGTGTGCCCTAATAGCGATTCAAATGTATCCTGATAGATAATCTTATATAAAAATGTTATCAATTTAATTCATGATATAATCTACCGCGAATTATGAATATATCCGGTTTAAGCTAATTAATTTTTTAAAGCGTTAAAAGTCGACGGCTGTATACAAAATAGCTAAATAATCTTTATATCACTCTAGCTAAAAATCTTAAGAATTTTTACGGAACTTTATAATATCGCTAGGAAAAAGCTATATCGAAGCTCGAATATTATATAGTTTATTTAGAAATATTTAAAGCAATTAAAGTAACTAAAATCGTTATTTAGTTACGCCGGCAATTAAAAGAAATAATAATAAAAGTTATTGTAAAATATAGTTATAAAAATTACGAAAAAAAATACGTTATATATTAACGCCTAATATTATTATTAAATTATTATTTTAAGCTTTACGGATATTATATCTGCTATAAACCGCCTATAATTATCAGCTAGCTTTTAGTATTAAAATTAAATAAATTGAATAAATAGCTTCGAAGCTATTTATCTAATTTATTTATTATTAGGCGACTTGTGGCCAATTAAAAGGCGCGATTTTTCATTTATACTAGTGAAAAATAAATTGGAGCTTTAATCGCGGCCAAAATTAAACGCCGAACCGATCAAAAAAGCAAAAAAAAAAAACCGCCGACTCGAAATAAACTGGCCAAAATAAACGGAACCAATCACCCCCTAAGTTTATATAAGCACGCCTCCGGGAGACCGCTTACCAAAACACTTCGTCGCGTATAAGCTGTTCATGCACAACACATCTTCCAAGACTCCATCATCCTTTCCGTTTCCTTCAGCAGATCTTGTCGTCGACCATGCCACGGCCCAAAATTGGCCCATTTAACTACAACACCCTTGTCGAATATAAAAGTTCCCAATTCTCGATCCTCAACGCCCGATATCCTTGCATCCCTTCAGCCCCGAGATGCCTGGCCGGCATTGGCTCTTCCCGTCCACAGTTTTCGACTATGCCATCCGATCCAACGATCAAGTATCGTTGGATTGATGGAGTAGAGCGACTGGAGTTGTACAAACCTGGCGGATATCACCCCGTGGCAATCGACGATTTACTGCAGGATCGCTATCGAATCGTGGACAAACTCGGGTTTGGTGGTTACTCAACAGTCTGGCTTGCTCAGGACGAGACAGAAAAATGCTATGTCGCGGTGAAGATTGGCATATCAAGCTCTTCACTCCCTCGAAGAGAGCTGTCAATACTTAAGGCTCTGAATAGCTCCAGATCGAGCTTACAAGATCCTCACCCCCCTACTGATGCGGAAAGAGCCTCTGCTCTGCCGACTATTCTCGACGCGTTCGACGTTCGTGGGCCAAACGGAACGCATCCATGCTACACGCTGCCTCCCGCTCAAGGGAATCTCAAGGAAGCATCATTCAGTCGTCTCTTCCCAATTCAAGTTGCCCGCGCTTTAGCTGCGAAACTTACCACTGCAGTTGCTGTTGTCCACTCCCGGGGATTTGTACACGGGGGTATGTCTTATCACGACCTTGATCAGGTAATATACCTGAAGCTAACGGAGAAGATACAGATATCCATCTGCGGAACGTGTTGGTGAAGCTTCCTTCGACATTTGACGAACTCTCCATCCCGGAATTCCGAGAGAAATTTGGCGAGCCTGAGACAGTTCCCATTTCTCAGGTCGAGGACAAACCTCTCACCCTCAACGTCCCAGCCTATGCTGCAGTGCCTCTTTATCTCGGTAAGAAGGCTCAAGAATTCACATTGACCGATGCACACGGCCTGATCCTCAGCGACTTTGGCGAGGCGTTTTCCCCACCTACGGAACAACGCCTCGGGAAGGAATGTAACAGCCCTCTGGCTAAGAAGGCACCCGAGACTCTATTTGAGCCTGGCAGCCATATATTGTATCCGTCAGACATGTGGAGCCTCGGAACTGCCATCTGGGAGATATTAGGGATGAAGTTCATATTCAGCGAGTCCGAAACACAGGATGAGACTGTGGCTCAGCAGATTGATGTCTTGGGTTCGTCAAACTTTCCCGACAATTGGAAAATACTATGGGAACGACTTGGCGAGGAGGAATCGGATAGGGACGCCGCAATTCCCAAACGGCCAACCGGTGTGCGGGAAACATGGCCCAATCTCGAGGACGCCTTTGAAGAATTTGTGCAGAAGTACAGGCGAAAACGAGAGGCCGCGGGCACATTCGACGAGCACGAGACGCGAGCTATACTGCAACTGATGCGAGGCATGCTCCAATTCCGGCCTGAGGAACGTCTGACAATAGATGAGGTGCTAAAGTCCGATTGGATGGTCAAGTGGGCGTTGCCTCAGCTCGAGTAGAGCGAGCATGAGTGCTCCGTACCTGCGCTGCTCCCAGGCCCCGGTGCATACCCTTTGAAAGTGGGCCCTGATCAGCCATGTCAAGATGGGCCTGAGAAAAGCCGGGGATTCTGAATTCCATTAATCTCCTCCGTACATACAGAGTCTTCACCGACCTTCACAATCATCAGCAGGAAGATCATGGACTGCCTCAACATCCGTGAATTTCTACCTCCACATCAGCTCTATCTACCAGAACCAGGGCAGTGTCAAGCCAGCACCAACGATCGGCACCTCTCTTGACCCAATCGCGTCTTCCACTCCCGTTTCCCGGATTCTCCCACGAACTTGCCCCATTCGGCCCTTGTAGTCATATTCAATCTGTTTGCCGAGGCCCTGCACTGGATCCTGATCCACCATCTCTTCTGGCTCCTGCTTGTCCACTACCTTGACGACTCCATCGCTGTCGTTGCCGTCGGCCACAATCAAACTCGCCAGGCTCACACGTTCCGTCGCACATAGGACATGGTCACCGACAGGCTGGGACTTGTTCGCAACCTATTCAAAGACGCCGAGGGCACCGGCATGGAGTGCTTGGGCATCGAAGTCGACACTAACGCGATGGAGGCCCGTCTGCCGCCTACCAAGCTCTCAAAAGCCCTCAACTTAGTCACCGATGCCCTTACCATTGGCCGCCTCACAATGCTCCAAAGTGAAAAAATCACAGGCTTCCTTAGTTTTTGTTCAGCTGTAGTGAGACTCGGCCGTTCTTTTTTCTTTTTCCTTTTCTCCTTTTTTCCTTTTTTTTTCTCCCTTCATTACTGGCATAGAGCCTTTTGGCTATGGCGAGGGCTGTCTAGCCAGATCTATCTCTATCTACAGAAGTAACGCTTTCCTTAAAACAATTGGTTTCTACTAAAAATGCCAGTTCCTCTAATTTAATGGGTCGGTATACAGTAAAGATGGTAGCCAGGATATTTTTATAGAGCTGAGCGTCTTTTGAATTGCTGATGTGCTTCATTATCCGATTATAAAGGTCGTCCAACCTAAGCGGGAATATAGCTAATTTTGGTCTTTGCTAGCTAAGCCTTTAATTTATTAGATTAAGATTTATTTAATCTATTTTACTGTTTTATTCTAGAATTGTAAATAGTTTCTATTTATAATTAATACGTTTAAATACGTATAATTTCCTATATTTCAAAACTTCAAAAATAAAACAATTCTATTAGTATGTTATTAATTAGTATTATTATTCCGTTTCTTTATTCGTCTGAACATTAAATCGTCGGATATTTGCATAACGCTTTAATAGCGTAAAACTTCAACCAAGTTTTATTCGTTTTAACTATTTTAGTAAAACGTCGTCCGAATATTTTAAAACTAGCGAGGTTTTAATTCGATTTTAAAGCGTTCTAAGCTAATTTAGTAAAACTAGGCATTAAATTAGCGTTATGCATTTAATGCCGATATCGGCCAACTCTCCGATATCGGCCGAATCGATGTGGAACGAACGAATACATATAGGAAGGAATTTCCCTCTCTTTGAGAATTAGATTTGAACAATACAATATATACTCTTCTACTTCTACCACTACTTCTACTATTACTACCGCTTCCGGACTAGTTCCATCTTACTCTTTACCTTTTTAGGACTAGTGCCTTTTCGCTTACTAAGCATATCGATCTTCTACAAATTCAACCAATCCTATTTTATTTCGCTCGCCATAACAATATCAAAAACCAATCTAACGAATATATCACATAATATCGCGAATTTTCTTATAAAAAGCTATTTAAGAAATAAGTTTATAGCTCTTTTAAATAAACGGCGTATATATAGCGATTTAAAGATATTAATAAGATAATCTAGGTTAATGTAAATCGCGCATAACGTTATTATATAATTTAATAATATGAAAAAAGAGAAACGGCTTAATTTTTAAAGCGGATCGCTACTTGAAGCTTTCGTAACGATCCACAATGCTAACGTAAACCTTATAGCTAATCATAACGCTATATTATTAAATATATAATAATTCTCGTATAATCTAATCGCTATTATTAATCGCTTTCTTATAAACTCCTTGAACTTACCTATAAAGATTTTATATATATATAGCTTATAATAATTCCGCTTATTCGGCGGCGGAAATTAAAAAATGGTTCGAAAGAAAGGGCATCTATTAGATAAGGCATAGGTTAGCTATTATTAGCTAATAGCTACGTAATAACGTATTAACGAAGGCGTTATTTACGAAAGTTATATATATATATAGCAAATATAACAATATCTTCAGCAGACTTTTAAAAGAAAGCTGCGCGCAAAGGCTCGAAAAAGGATTTTCGGATAATCTCGTTATTAAACGCCGCTAAAGTTATATAATTATCTATATAAATTATCAGCGTAAAATAGCTCCAAAGTACAGCCCATCGTAATATAGCGGTTTAAATAGCAACGATTTCCGCGACGTTTATATATATATTAATCAGCTATTAAATAAAGAACGCATAATTCTTTGATATAATAGCTAACTGCTAATCAAATTAATAAAATACGCCGGCGTACTAGAAACCGCCTAAGCCGGCATTAGAGGCATTTATAAATAGAGATATAATAGGGCGTTAAGATATATCGATTAGATATATGCCGTTAATAATAAATAACAGGTCTCGCTATTCAATTAGGTCCGTTTTAACGGATTTAATTATAAAGCGCCGTATATACGGTTAACGCTAATATATTCAAAAATTATAAAGGCGGCGTATAAATAACTTGCTTCAAGGAATAACCTTACAGCAGAAATTAAACAAGCCCGTAAAAGCTTTCTAGTCTTCGAATATAAATTTTCTTCTATTAGCGCGTTGCTAATAGCCGAAAAAGTTTGATATCTTTTGCTTTATAATAGCCATATAACTATCTAATCTATATCGATTTCGACGCCGAGACATTCCAATACTATACCCTAACCGTCTTTTATGTGATTTATAAATATGCCGAAGTAATCTATAATAACATCCCAAATAGAGACGAAATCAAAGGTTCGGTATATTTAAGAGAAGGCTATGATCGCGATAAAATCGTTAAGATAATATAATAGCAAAAGCTATATCAATTGCCGTTGCAAGATCTAATATAAAGCTTTAGCGAAAAGTTTAAAGAGAAAAGGAGTTATACGCAAACCAAAAAAAGGCAGTTTTCGTGATAATAGCGATTTTTCTACGTAAGGCCTAACAGCCAGCGATTAATCAGCGTTATAAAAACCATTTTGAACGCTAATTTCAAATCTCTTTTAACGAAAGTGGCGTTACGGCCCGCGCAGCGGACTTCTTCGAAAAGCTTAAATCGAAAAGTATATTACAAAATACCCCATTTAATAAATATAAAAACGTTTATAAAATAATAATTAACGAAAGAAAGGTAATATATACAACGCTAGCCCTTATCGTATTTTAGCATAAAGCTTAAAGATAAAGAAATAAAAGGCTAAGAAGGCATAACTTACGTGATACGACCTATAGCTAAATCGTCAAATAGCTGCCCCTCGATAATATTATAATCGAGGTTTACGGAAAAGAGATTTTCAAAGAAAATTAGAATTTCTAGGCCTATATAGCCAATACGCGCAATATATATCAAAATGCCGACAAAACTATTAAGAAGGGTACTAGTGTAGCCTTATAGCGCTCGGCGCTATATCCATAATTTAAAAAAAAAGAGAATATCTTAGTAGTTAATCAGAAGAATTAAAGATAAGAAAAAGCGATACCGTATTTCGTATTAAATATAGCGAAAAGATAAATAATCTAAAGATTAGCTTGCAAGCGCTATAATTTATAGGTTTGGGCTAAATATATAACGTTATACTTGAAATATCTATACATAAAATTACAATTCTAAAACTGGCAGCCTTTAAAAGCTTAAAACTAAAATTATAATAAATCCTTGGATTCTAATTAGCCTTTTTCTAAAGCTTATCTTTGTTAAAAAAGTTAAATTATAAATATTCGCAAAAAGGGCGTTAACGCCGGTCGCTTATAAAAATATCTTATTATTTTCGCTTAATAAAATAATCGTCGAAATAGATACGAATCTAAGCTTAATTTAGATCGGTCTATATCGTAGGGTTATAGCGGTCGGCGAGGTTAATAGCGACGATAGCGTTTCTATAATCGATATACGCAATGATTAAATAATAACGAGCTTTAATAAAGAGGAAATTAATAAAGAGGAAATCAATAAAGGAGACCATCGCGAAAACTATAGCGATGTACTTTATAATAAAGAAAAACCTGAATATAATAACGTAATTCGTAAAACGTTCTATTTAAACATATAGATTATTCTCGAACTATTTAGCTAACGCCTATTTCTAGCTTATAATAAAAACTCCGTTAAAACCGAATATAACAAGCGTTTCGTTATTTTAAAGATCATATAACTTCCTATATAAATAGGCGAGCCGGGAGGTTTTAAAAATACCGTTAAAGATAGCATCGGCATCGGAAACGAAAACTTTTAACATTTTCATCGTAATTTAAAATTTGCCTATAATCTCCGGTTCTTTGACGTTGACGGCTTAAATAAAGGCATCACAGCGAAGGCGGGCCAATTCCGTCTATGCCTTAACCAGCTCGATCTAAGCCTAGATTTAAGCTAAGGACTCCGCCATTATAATCGCCGGCGGCGCCGGCGCCGGCACTAGTTAAGGTAGGAGATTAGGCGGCTATATATCTAAAATAGTACTATTGCTAGCCATAATTTAAAGAAGGGTGGCGACGATAATTAAAACTTGAATCGCGAGCGGAAAAGCGCTTCCGGAGCGATTAAAGGAACGGCGGGTGGCGGTCATGCTGGATAAAGAAGGCGGTAGCAATAAAAACAGATTGTGATAGCTTCTGAAAAACGAATATATAATGCCGTTGGCGTATAATAGCGATACCTGCTCGCAATGCTAATGATGATAGTTGATTCTCAACCCCTACTGTAATTGGTAGGGGGGCAAGAAGACCTTATATTTGTAGCACATGCGTGAGGTCAAGCTGGGCCATCCCTGCTGCCGTCAAACATCACCCAGTAGAATGTCAACCAGATTTTGGCCTCGAGAGCATAGATCCGGGCTCATAACCTGTTGAACTGAGATGATGAATGTGCAGCACAAGATTGAGTTGATTGCATTGCTAGCTATTCTATCTGGGTCTGGGACACTGTAATTATATAGTAGTGTGCATGGTGATGTACGACGGATTGCGAACGAAGTGTCAGGTTGATACCTTGTCTGTCGACAAATGCGTCCAGTTCGATATGAGATGTCGAAATTCTCCGACGAGAACACCCCCGAGGTCACCTGAATCATCTCCTTCCCTCAGGAGATCAAAAAGCCTTTCCGACTTTTCGCCCATTCTTTGGCATCCTAAACGCTACGAAGGCAACCCAAGGTGCTTCAATACGAAAGCTGCCACAGATTTCATAGGAATCGCTGCCCTTACAACCGGAAGGTTTACGCCATATATGGCCGCCCATCTCATAATAGGAAATACGATAATGAAATTACAAAGTGCGTCAACTATCGAGGCCCACACTCCGCCACTAATACTAAGTGCCTAGCACGCCCGAAGGTTATCAAAGGCGTAATCAAAAAGCCAGACCGGGTACAATTGCGGGAAACCAGGAAAGCTAATGAGAGAACTAAATCGCGAGCTTTCAATAAGGCTAGGAAAGCAGCGACGACAACATCCACCTCCAACGACGAGGAATTCATAGACGTAGACGCTCAGATCAACAGACAGCTAGGGGCCGAGGTTAAAGCGGCCTGCTAACGCTAATACGACGATACTCGTAACACCATTATTATATATTAGACTGGACCACAGCTTCCCCATCGGACTATTGAGAATGCCCCGGTTCTCCCGATTAGGAAACCACGATAGTTCCAGTACGGTGTACGGAAATAACAGACGCCGTTGTGGGTATTCGGACCTTCGAGGACGGCCTTTTTAGATAAAAGGAATCGTATATTCCGGCTATGCCTTTCGAGGAGTTCTTTTTGGTAAGGATCGTATAGGCTATATATACTGAGGTAGTTCTGCGAGAAACAGCTATTAATCTTTTAGATCTATATACGAATTCAATACTCTTTAGATCCCCTATCTATTTTAATATATTATCAATATAATTCACTAACTAAAACATATTTATTAGCACACCCTATATTTTTCAACCTATTTTTTCATATAACGCTCGCCAAATAAGGTTATTATAAACCTTACTACTATTACCTAATACCCATTAAACCTCTTTATATACCACCTAAAAATAAAAATATATTTAAATTATCTAAAATTATAAGATCTTCGTCTCGAGCCTTTAATCAAAGAGGTTTTATAGCTTTAACGTTAAACATTAAAGGCACTATTAGATTATAACTAATAAAAAACTTATTATAATTATCAATAATATCTATTAAAAAATCGTTAGCGCTATTAAACCATCAATTACGGACCGGCTAACAATTATTATTAAAATTAATATAATTAAAACTCCAACTACGATTAAGCCAATAATTATTATTAGATTCGGCCTTGTCATCTTTATTATCAAAAGCATAAAAGCTTTTAGATAATAAAAACGAAAGGTTATTCCTCGCTAATAGAAAAACGCCAAAATAAATAAATCAATAATTTCAAATATAATTATAATTCTAAAAAGAATCGGAATTAGCGTGGATAATTAAAATTATAAAAAATTTAAAAAAAGATATATTAAGAACTTTGAAATTAATTAAATATAATAGAATGGCTAGTAGAGTTGTTTCGCTATTAGAATTAGCTTTAATAATACCAAAAGGCTCGTAATTAAGCTATTTTTATAATCTTTCTCCTAATCCTTTTTTTCCGCCTAGCTTTAATATAGCGGACGATAAAGAGGTCGGCGATAGGGGCAATTCTAAGCTTTTTAGATATATAAAGCATTAATACTTAACTAAAATTAATTAATATTAATAAAAATCTATGATTTTCGCAATGTTTTATATAGATAGCTATTTATTAATTCTTAAAGACCTATTTATATTGATAAATAAATATAAACCTATAAAAGCTTTAAATCTAGCCGTATTCGCTACCCTTATTACTAATATTGATATTTTTAATAAAAGCGCGGATATAATTAAGCTGATTTGCTATAACGCTATTATCGATAATTACTTTAGGGATAGCGTTATCGTAAATATTATAAACATTAAAAACCTTGTTATAAAATAGGTACGGTTAGAGGAATTCGCTTTAAGCTCGGGGCTAATATAATTTCAAAACTATATAAACGAAATATATAATTTATTATTTTTTAATTTTAAGGAAGCTAGCGAATATATTAATCGGTTTAAAGTTTTTAAAAAGATAATGGCGAGATTTAGGAGATATATAGTTAAAAGAGAATATAAGATTTGATTTATAAGAAATGTTTAAATATAGCATTTAACTTTGGCGTAGAGAATAAGGGGCTAAATCCGTATAAACTTAAAAAGAAATATACTAACGCGCATATAATAGGATTTCGTTAATAAATATTCATTTATTATAACGCCAATAGCTAATTTAATAATACTTATAATAATTAGATATTCGTATCTAAGTTAACTTTCGTAAAAAATAATAATAATAAATATTTATATATATTTATAATAATTATTTTCCGGATAATTATTAATAATTCCACTTTTATTTAAAGCCGGCAGCATATCGTTAAAAAGATAATAAAGGTTATAGAAATTTCGGAAATAAAGGACGGGGTTTGAATTATAGAGGTTTTAATTATAGAGGAAATCGTGTAAATGCTAGCGGAGGCTTTAATCGAAATCGAGGTCGAAGTGTTTATTTAACGAATATAGCGGGGCTTATCAAGAAAGAAAGAATTCGCCGGTATACCTATAACACCATTATTAATAATTATCGTAACGAAAATCATATTAACAAAAATATTAGATTTTCTTTTTATATATTTAAAAGCCGTAAATATTTTATCTATTGATATTAATAATTAAAGTTTTTTTGGATTATAATAAAAGAAAGAAAAATATAAGCTATAATATAAAGCGATATTGTTTTTAATTGTAATATTGGAGATAAGCTATTTATAAAATTAACGTTTTTATAAATATGATATTATCTCTTTTTTAAGAAAGACCTTATTAATATTCTTATATTATATTAATAAGATCTCCGTTTTAAGAATTTCAATTTTATAATAAGAAATAAAAGAATTATAGCTCGTTTTGATCGGAATTTCGATTTAATGATATGGCTTATTTTAAAAAAGGTTATTAACCAATTTATTAATAATAAAAAAAGAAATAGCTTATCAGAAATGTATTGATAAAGCTAATTTAGCTTTAATTCGTATTTATTAGCGTTATAGATATATAAACATAAAATCGGTTTTAAATATAGCTTTTATCGTTATAAAAAAAGAAAAATTGGTTCTAAATTTAGCTTAAAAAAGGAATCAAGCGATTTGGTTTATTAAATATATAATTTTTATAAATAGCTACGGTATATTTCAATCAAAGATTTTTCGAAATCTAAAAAAGCAAACGAAATTTAGCATTTTAACTTTTTCAATTATTCGGAATTAAGCGTTAATAGCGAAAAAGGAAGAATAATTAGAATTAATAAGAAATACAGGCTTCGTTAATTTAAAATATATAATAAAGAGATCGACGGCTTTGATTTTATAAAGAATATATTCATCCAAATAAAAGCTTAAAAATATAAAATCAAATATATTCATTTTAATAACGATATTTAAATTGATTAGGAAAAAAGATAATGTTTTGAAGAAATATTTAATAGATAATATAATTAAATAAACCGTTTTAACGCCTTATACGCCTAAATAAAACGGTTTTTCGGAGAAAAATAATTGGATTTTGATAAAAAAGGCGAGGTATTGGATAAAGGCTTTTTAAGCGCCGTCGCTATTATGGCTATTTTTCTTTAAAGCCGCTATTAAAATCACGAATTTTACAGTTAATAATAAGATTTAATCGCTAAAGAAAACGCCTTAGGAAGCCTTTATAAAAGAAACATTATCTAACAAATAGCATAAGCCTGATTTTATTAACGCCTTTACGTTAAATTTATAAATCGTCGCTTATATGCCCGAGATATATTGTTAATAAAGCGATAAATCAGAATTACGAAGAAAAGTCGATATATTATTAGATTGGGTTTTTACGGACCTTTTTAAATTATAGAAAATCTTTATATATTATCTACTAAAGCGCTTTAGAACTAAACGTTAATAAAACGTTTAAATTAGCAGCTTTATTATTTACAAAATCTATAAAAAAGATTTTAAAAAATTCATTTTTATAAACGACGCTTTTATAATCGCTAATATTATCGTTATTAAACATCTTTTTATATTTACTCTTAAATGCTATATAGCTCCAGCCGCTTTATAGCATGTCCTACAACCTCATATAATTATCTCTTTCGCTATTAATTAATAATAAACCTATTTAATAATAGAATTCGAATTAGCCTATTTTATTAAAGATTTCATGATTATTAAAGATCCCCTTACAATAAAAAAAGCGCTTAATAATCTTTATATTATTAAATGGCTTAAAGCGTAATATAAAGAATTTCGCAACCTTCTCCGATTAAATATCTTTAAGGCTATCCCTCGCTACAATCTACCTCTCTTTATAATTCCTTTTATAACGAAATCGATATATAAATCTAAATATAATCAAAACAGGAAAATCTCGGAATATAGAATAAGGATCATAATTAAAAGCTTTGAATAACGCTATAACATTAATTTCGTTAAAACTTTCGCCTCCGTTAATAAAGCGCCTATTTAAAAGATTCTTCTTCATTGAGCAATAACGCTAAATTAGGATATATAGCAAATAAACGTTATCGCTACTTTTTTAAATAATAAATTCGAAGAGAATGTTTATTACGAGATTCTTAAGGGATTAGACCGCTTTTTCGCTAATTTTCCTAAAAAGAAAAATATAAAATACGACCTTATAATCGATCAAATTTTATAATTATTAAAAACGTTATATAACTTAAAACAAAATTTTTATTAATAAAAAAGCGATATATTAAAACGGTTTTCGCATTAAGATTTTATTAATTTAAAAATAACTCTATTATCTATATATATTATAAAAAACGAATAATCGTCGCTACTTATATCGACGACTTGCTTTTAATAAACCCAGATTCAAGCGTTATTATAAACATATATAAAACCTTTATTTATGATTTCGAATTAAAAGATTTAGGTAATATACGATATTTCTTAAAGGTTCGAATTATATGTAATTGCGCCGTATATATAATTTTACTATCTTAAGATGTTTACGCTTTATATATTCTCGATACCCTCGGCTTTCGAAATTTTAAACTTTCTCCTACTCTATTTATACCTAACTCTTTTATCTTCGCTATACCTAATAAAAATACCGCTATTTTTTAAAAATTTATATATACCAATTTCGCAATAGAAGCTTTATATATATAATAACCCAAATGCGATCGGATATTTATTTTTTAATAAAAATAATATTACGTTTCGTTTATAATCTTTTAAACAATTACGAAGCGATTCTATAATATAGCTTTAGATATTAAGATAATATATAAAATTACGGCCTTTTGTTAGAAAAAGGAAATATTAAAGCCTTTGCCGTCCTTTATTAGAACGACGATACCTTTAGCATTAATTAAAAAGCTCAGGATATTATAGATATCTCTGTTTAGATTGATTCTAGCTAAAAGGATAGCAAATCAGACGGGCAATCAATCTATAGCTTTACAATAATTATAGACGATTTTTTAATAATCGCTTAGAAATCTAAGCTTTTTAATAAAATAATGAATAATATTATAATTACCGAATATTACGGTATTATTAAAAGCGCATTTTCGTTATTATAGCTTATTAATCTATTCATAAAATTATATATTAACGTATGTTTTAATATCAAATATAATAACGCTAATATAATTAAATTCATTCAAAACCCCGAATTTTATCAACGAACCGGCTATATATTCTTAAACGAATTATTTATATAAGATAAAGTTAAGAGCGGTCGGATTAAAATGGATTGGGTTCTAATAAAGCTTTAGAGGGCTGATAGATTTACTAAACCTTTAAACGAGCCCCGGTATAACGTTTTAATAGCTTGGCTTAAAATGATGAAAATTTAAAGGTTAGAAATAACCGTTCTATATAAAATTAACGATATATCTCTTTATTATTTCTCTATTATTTTTCTTATTATTTCTCCTTATGTTATGATAATATTATTATTAATAGCGTTATATAATTAACGGCTAAATCGAAAATACCGGTTTAAAGGGAGGTATTGAGAATGCCCCGGTTCTCCCGATTAGGAAACCACGATAGTTCCAGTACGGTGTACGGAAATAACAAACGCCGTTATAGGTATTTGGACCTCCAAGGACGGCCTCTTCAGATAAGAGGAATCGGATATTCCGGCTGTGCCTCTCGAGGAGTTCCTTTTGGTGAGGATCGTGTGGGCTATATATACTGAGGTGGTCCTGCGAGAAACAGCTGTTAGTCTTTTGGATCTGTATACGAATTCAACACTCTTTAGATCCCCCACCTATTTCAACACGGACCATTCTTTCTCTACAACAGCCTCGAGTTTTCCCCTGCACAAACACTTGGTTATACGCTTCTTTAACGCTGCTAGGGGACAAAAGAGCAATACTCCTACCGAAACGGCCATACTCCTAGGCGACCAGCGTAAAGAGCAAGCGGATCTCATCATGATACAGGAACTATGGGTTGGAATTCCACCGGCCAAGAGAATGATGGTGAAAGCCCACCCCAACTACAACGTCTTCTCTCCTGTCGACACCTGGAATAGCGACGAGAACGCCCAAACACATCTTGAGCTTCGAAGCAAGATGCCCCCCCCCCGGCAAAGCTGCTGGCCGGGCCATCCGCCGACGGCACGGTTGCCGGCTTGGAAGATTGGATTCGAGACACCTACTAGTGCTCAGACTGTCTTTACAGTCTTGCAAAGAGCCAACAAGACTACAAAGATGCTACCAACTGGTGCCTGGTTCCCCAGGCCCATTCTGATCAAGCCAGAACATACAAAGCCACCCTCCGGGTGGACAAGGACAAGGAAGCGGAATGTTTGAGACTGTGGCTTCGACAACGAGATCCCACCAAAGATCTGATCCTCTACTCCGATGGCTCCCAAATTAGACACAACGGCGAGCTGCACACCGGCTGGGGCTTCTCCATACGGGGTCCTGGTGCTGCTCGTGAAGCATACGAGAAAGCTTGCAGGCTCTAGTGAGCGACAAATCAGTCATATAAGGAGGATTTAGTGCTTGTGGTTCTGAAAATCAATCTCATTCTCATCGATGAAGTGGAGAGAGAGCTCTATCAGCCGAATGGCTCCTTGAACGTTTTCTAGGTCCTCTTCAGCAGGCCTGACTCAGGCACCTTATGGATTGAGCTCGCCCGTGACCCACTGTAGCTACCATACTGCTCAACAGGCTCTTACGAGCTGAGGTGTTCGATGCCGAGGTATATGCCGCTCTTAGAGGACTAACAGCAGCCAGGGCACTAGCTCCGGACAAGCATCTGTGCGTCTGCCTCGATAACACATCAGTGGTAGATGGCCTCAACGGCACACCTCCCGAATCGTCCCAAGCTATATTTCTTCGCTTTCACACCATAGCGGCTAGTCATGGACCAGGAGTTACGGTGAAGTGGGTCCTAGGCCATGCGGATATAGATGGCAACGAAGCCGCGGGTAAGCTCGCGAAACAGTGTGCATTGGCAGAGTCGTCAGGCCAACACATAGTAACGATTTCGTGGGTCAAGCGCCACCTCAAAATCTAAGGAAACGAGAGTTTGATGACTGGTGGAAGGACCAAGAGGACCCGAGGTATCGGTTTGTGGGCAGCCATGCTGTGGCCAGAAAGCCCCCCTCTCTTTCCACAAGAGAGGGAGTCTCTATAGACTCCTTGCAGCTAAGATAAAGCACGGAGACTTCACTAATTATCACGAGCGTTTCCGACATCGTAATTCTAACAACCACTACAGATACAGCAAAAAGAAGTCTCTACGGCATATCTTTTACTAAAAAAAAAGGTCAGGAAACATCGACTGCTGCCTGGATATATTCCAGAGGCGGCTATTTTACAATTCTGGGGGAGGACGGGGAGAAATGGGTGAGATTTGTGGAGCAGAGCGAGTTTTATAAGGAAATTTGTCCAAGGTGACAGAGCAGGAAAACCTCTTTGATACTGAAGCACGATTGGGACAGGCGAGAAGGCCTGCCATCGCAATAGCGTGGACTGACACGTGAGCGGCTTGACATCGATGTTTGCAGAACCCTCCAAAATCCTTCTGATAGAATGGGTGTGTGAGGCGTGGTTTTCCCTAGTAAGGGATGTCCCACGAAACTCCTCAATCAATCAATCAATCAATCCGACGACTATTTATTTTGTCAATATGACACGAGCACCATGTGCCCAGAAGACATTGAATGGGGGCCACGGGATCGGCGCCTGTTTGAGTGCCGTCGAATCTGCAGGCAGTTATGAAATAGTAATGATATACCGCTCTTTTTGATTTTCCGTATTGGCCACGATTTCGGCACAAGCAGCTTCTGCAGTCGCCTCGTCGATTTGCCCTAGAATCTTTCGGAAAACGTAGTAGTCGCCCTTCCGGAAAGACTCATGAGAAATACCACCACCCGATCCTGAAGCAACAGGCGTAAGATTTGTGCCGATAAAGCTGAAATATCCGAGCCTTCCATAGTCTCCTTTTCTGGTTCTAGACGGCCGAAGAACAAGTCCGATAATTCTTGTTCCATCCCACCGCCCTCGATGATTTATCGTGCTATGTCCTGTGTATCCGCCCACAAAGGGCAACAAGTACACTGTCTCGCTATTATCCGGGTCCTCATCTGTACAGTCTTTCTGAACTTGGAATAGGGCTTCCAAATCTTCCGAGAGGCTGGCTATTATCTGTAGGCTGCAACAATTGGATATTGGACCGTCAAAGTCTTGCGGTTCAAGCACTCGTCCAGGACGGTCCTAGAGTTAGTCTATGTGAATGAGTTGGTGAGACTGGACAGAGTGATGGTGATAGTATGGTTCTTTCCTGGTCAAATGCAGTTGAGCTGTGTCTTCGGACAATTTCCAAGCTTTTGTGTTATCAAAAGACGCGCACGCTCGTACATACCCAGATCACTTCACCGCGCCTCATTTAAGATTCTGCGTAGCATTATGGCCCAATTCTAGATCCCCTCGGTGTCCCAGACCCGAGGACTCGGCAGCCCTCTCAGCCTCGATCTCCCTCGTGAAAACCGCCAGCTTCTTGCGAATCCATCGTGATGCGAACACTAAATAACAAAAAGGCTTTGTCAGTGACAGGAGGTAATAGCCAGGAAGGTAGCACTGACATGTGATTACAATGAGGACTCCAATAGCAATAATCTTGCCGGCCCTGGCGCCCTTGGAGTGCTCGGAGCTCGGTGTGCCTAGGGCCACGAAGACGATGACTTTGGGCAGAGACGCGATGACGGTAGCCATATAGATCCAGAATTTCATGCCTGTGCATGCGAAGATGGGGTTGGCCAGATCTGATGCACATATGTTTTAGATGAGCTTCCCATTTCCTTGTTCTTTTGAGCAGACCGGAGTAGGGCACAACTCACGCGGTGGCACAATGCTGTACCGGATCACCAAAACGCCCCAGAAGCCGCTCTCAGTCGCAAGGCGGGCGATGGCAGCCCACTTGACCTTTTCGCGCATGCGTTTCTCTGCGTAGCTGCTGAAGGCATACTTGAACACCACGCTGTACCGTTATCAGTCAGTTTCCAACTTGGAGTGCGTCTGGGGAACAGAAACTCACAAGCACAGCGCCTCGCCCACGATCGCTCCCGCTACAGCAATCCCGATGGCCACGCCCAGGGGATAAGTCAACTACATCCACCATGCTGTCAGCCACATGTCAAGGATGAACGCGTTTTGGCTCATCGCTCTTGTTCCTGGATTGACACGACCGAAGACGGAAGCCCTGTGCATGGAGTGACTGGTGTTAAACTCACCCCCACAACCAGCATCACAATCTCATGCCCAAACAACGGCGGGAAACTCAGCACCAACAAAATCGCAAATGGGATGGTCCAGGACCACGCCTCGCGTTCGCGCAACCAGTCCGTCAGCGGGGTCGCCCAGCGCTCAAAGTCAGACTTGTACACCTCGAAGAGGATGGCGACGATGAGCAGGACGATGAGAAGGGGGACGATCCTGGCAAATAACGCAGGATTAGTGACTGAGCGAGAAAAGGGGATATTCGCGCGTGGTATGATCTTACCAATACAGTCGCTTCTGTGTCTTTTTGCTGAATGGCAGTCTCCGCTTGTCGTCGCTCGGGTTGGACGGGCTGGTGTACGCTGATGCCGCTGCCACTCCCGCTGCCGCCTGATCTCCTCCATTTCCATATTGGTTGTGGTACTGATACGGGCCTGCATTGGTCGGAGGTGTCAACGGAGTGTCTTCGCCGCCATGGTAGACGTCGTCGTGAAGCGCTTGACCGTCGGCCGTGTGTGGGCGGTAGGGTTGGTAGGGTCCCGGCGGCGGCGCTTGATGCGCGTAATGCTGTTGGCTATTGTCCATGGTGAATTTGATGTGACTGGTGAATTTTAATGTGCATAAAATGATTTTCGATGTGCTCGATAAGTATCCAAAGGGTGATTTCCGTGGGCGGTGCTCTCATTTCATACTTTGTGTGACTCTTTGGTAAACTGCCCGGTGGTACAGCCCCGTTGAGTGAGCGCGCGTTGCAGTGGCTGAATGAGGTCATGGTTGGGAGGTAAAGTCAGCATTACGAGCGGCTCAGCCCCCATGCACACTGAGCATGTAGCGCCGAATGCACGCCACACCGAAGCGGAAGAGGCTGACCCGAGTCTGCCGACTGGCTGGTGCATCTGCCTGTCTGATGGAATTCTTTTGGCTAGATCATTACTACATGTAGCAGGCAGCTATAATTTCTCATTACGGACCGCGGACTCCTACCACTTCCGCCCTTTCACATTCTCGGAAGTTTTCGTCAATTCCGTGGGAAGTTGGCTCCTTCACGGGAGACAACCTTGGAAGGAGGACCTAGGTAAAGCGACTGCAAGAACAGAAGCCGGCTAGTCGCTTTTGAATACACTGGCAGTTGTCAGCGTACTCTCACACGGAAGTGTGCTTGATCGTCGCCTTCTACCGTTAATGGTGCATTCGTGAAAGACCAGCACGATAGATGTCCACGTGCGAAAGCATCTTCGGTGACGTTGATCTAAGCAATGCCAAGCAAGTCTTGAGATGCTTGATAGAACTTGGCATGGACTTTTGGTCTGTGCGCTAGACAGGGTAAAGGATGGGCGGCAGCCTGTACCCCTGCGTACTAATTTTTAGAAGCCTCAGTCCTTACAGTACACGGTCACTTGACAACGGAAAGAGATGTGCTATTTTGCTGAGCAGACCGATTGTCAAGCCAGATGCTAATGGATTTGAATCGCCGCCGGGACAGGCTTTCGGCCGAGCCCGGCGCCGGCCATCATCCCGGGGGGTTTGGTGGGTGATGAGCGCTAGGCTCGATGAGGCAATATCATGCACATCACATTGCAGCTGGTGCTCTGAACAATACAGCGCATAAGATATACGGGATACGTGCGAATGAGTTCAGTTTGCGAATCGTATGCCAAGTTCTCGTAGACAAGATTCCTGAGGACTTGGGAGAAGTTACAGATACAGGTTGATGAGCAACATAGTAAGATTTCTGTCTTGCACTCCCGAGGCCCCTCAACTGCAGCCACAAACTATGAAAGTAATTCTTCATGCTTGATAGTGCAGCAAAACCATACCATGCGAGCATTCGTAATGTTCTATGATTGGGGACGCATGTTTTGCTTGAGTCTATGGTCCACGAGCCCTCCTTCTTTGTGCAGCCTTGCTATCACTGGCAAACACTTACCTATGTACACAACTCTAGAGTAAAACCTGCGCTCAAAACATTAAATATGAGAATTAAACAACCATCTACCAAGGTCATCCGGTCAGCACAAGCTACCTTATCAGCCTGGAGTCTGTCCGAAAATCGAAGGTTACACTTCCAAGGTTCAAATAAAGGCCGGGCCGCCACCAAAGGCTGGGATGTGAGAGCACATCGACTCACGCTAGCTAATAACACTTCACCAAATCAAGAAATCCGCTATGAGCCACTTACGGCCAAATGCGCACCTCCTATGACATTCATCTTCTGATGGGTCGACTTTTATATATCCGCATTGTGACCTTTTCGGGCCTCTTTTGGTACACCACCTGCAGCGTGGCGCTGTCAGTGTTCCAATTGAGAAAGAAGCCCAAGATGGTGTCACATTATCTGCATTGTGCGCCGCTACCTTGTCAGAAGACATGTTTCCGGTTTCACAGATCTACTTACCTAAGTAGGTAAGCATACCGTGCACTATACGGTTGCCTAAAATTTAGATGCACATTCTCCTCTACTATTCAAGATGACCTCGGGATCTGTGGAGTCTAACACTGACTTTGACAAGACCTGGCATGAAAGATACTCCTACTTTTATAAGTTTTATGCATGATTCTAGGTAGATATGATTGCTATACTCCAAGTGACCTGCTAAATTGGTATGAAACTATCACATGGAACCTATGTTCAATGGATTTTACATTTTTTTTCTTCGGTAGAGCCCTCCCCGCCCCAACCCATCCACTGATATCTAGAGGCATGCTGACTAGGCTTTTGTACAAGAAAGCGTTCGGGAATTGTTGCTCATCGAGGGTGCCTCGTGTGACCAAACGCAGTGCCAATTAATCAAGGCTTATAAGCCCCAGTAAGCATTATGTCAAGTGATTCTGCCGCTCCTAGTAATTGTTTACGTACAATATGACACAAAGTCTGAGGCAACCACAAAAGTTGTTCATCTGCACACATGACAACTCGGTCTATCCAAAGTATCCTCCTCATCAAGCAGATCTTCCACAGAACTTTGAGCGTATCATCCCTCAGTATCTGATCATTGTTCACTACACCAAAATCACCATGCAGTCTACTACAGCCCTCCTCGCCTTCGTCACGCTGGCCATCGGGGTCCAGGCATGCACGCCCGGCCATGACGCCTGCGGAAATGTACGTGCCTCTTCATACATGACTTCGATCTCTTCGCGGTTGTCTATGTGCTGGAGTAACCTGTAAAGGCCTCTGAGATTTTGCTGACAAGGAAATACTACCGTAGCGATCCGGTGCTCCTGGTCCGAGTGGCGCGATATACGTGTGCAGTAGCCAGGGGCGCTACGTCTTGAGTACCCAGTGCGTTGGTGCCAACTGCTGCCACGGTGATGGTGTGAGCGCTCAGTGCACATGCTAGATGCACATGCTAGAGAAACATGATGGCAAGCTGGCTATGCGCGGATAGGTATGCTTATCGACCAAGGCATGAATGCAGAGGCAAAAAGGGCTGATCGAGAGTATGTTACAGTGAGAAGCATTGTCGGGACTCTTTACGCTCCAGGCGACTTGATCAATCGCCTGACTCTCTATAAGTTTCAGCGCAAATGAAAGGTGAATGGTTGTCACTGTATGAATCTCCTTGAGCACGCTCGTTTTTATATATGGCTGTCTACAGGTGCCTGGTATCCGACGACGGGATATCCAAAGGCTGGCCACCAGAATTGAGTTCGTATTCTCGAGACTCTAAAATTTTAAGATGGATCTGGGAGCATTTGTGCCTACTTCATTCATTATGCGGAATATTTTCAGTAGGAAAAGCACCACCAACGGAGCAGACAGGCAGATGGCACATGTGCAATCAAAATGACCCTTGGAGGCGACACAAACGTTGTGGTGTCGAGGGTGAAAGACTAGACATATATGGCTATCTGAGTCCTGCACAATCTAAACATTTTCCTGATTTGGTCGGTCGCCGAGGCCCTGATTTTGCGCAATGGCCTCCGTTTCCTCAACGCTCAACTGACTCTCTGCTTTTCCCGTATCAATGAAGCAAAACAACAGCAAAGCCATAGCAGCGGATCCAGTGCCGAACCACAAAGCTGCCTTGTAACTGACCATTTCCCCTTGCTCCTCATAAGTAGCCGCCACAACATCAGCCAGCCCCAGAAAGAGACTGATGGGCAGAAACAGCAAGCTGTTAATCAGCGCGCCAGCTGCGCCCTGGTGTTTATGCGGGATGTTGGTCGTGATGAAAATATTGGTGGCGTTATAGGTGATATCGATGCCAATGGTCGCTCCAATCATCGCCGGCAGGACATATGCCCAGTACGAGCCCCCCTCAGGAATCAGGGCGAACATGAGGACGCAGATGACATGGCCCATACCTGAAACTATGAGGAGAAGCCGTCCTGGGAGGAAGTGGAGGGTGAAGCCGCCGACTGTTGCGAGGATGACACCGCCTGCAGCCATGGGGACGAATGCAAGGGCGGTTTGAATGGAGCTGTAGCCCATTACGTTCGTGAGACTGGCGCAGGAGAGGTTAGCACATTAAAATACCTGATGGGAAGGATTTCACGGAGGTAGATACTTACTAGAAGCTGGCATAATACATGAAGATGCCAAAAGTGCCGTAAGCAAAGACAAGAGATGCAACCAAGGTCTTCATGTGCTTTGGCTGGAAAAGACTCGCTGGAAGTAACGGCTGCGATGACACCCAGCCCTCCACGTAGACGAAAACACCAAGTAATGCAACCCCCAAGACGAAGGTGATGATGATGTAGTCAGTGGCCCAACCATTCGGTGCATGCGCTCCGTCAGTGACGGCGAAGACCACCAGTACCAGAGATGGCACGATGGTGGCAACGCCCCAGTAATCCATCTTGACGTTAGAGTGATGCAAAATTTTCTCCCTCGGCACAGTGAACAGCGAAGTCACAGATACCAGACCAATGGCAATGGATCCCGACCAGAAATACCACCTCCACGTCAAATATTCCCCAGTGACACCGCCCACAATCACGCCAAGGAAGAATCCAAGCGGAGAGAAAGCACCGTACAGGCTAAAAATAAGGTTCTTTCGCGGACCCGGGCGGTAGATCTTGCCGAGAATCATCATCGCGGTAGGCAAGAAAGCCGCAGGACCAAGGCCTTGCATCGCGCGGGCGGCGATGAGCATCGTGTAGTTGGTGCTGAACCCGGCGACCAGCGTCCAGATGAAGAACCAGACGAGGCCGAAGTTGAAGACGGCGAAGCCACCGAATATGTCGGCGAGGCGGCCCATGGGGAGGAGGAAGGCGCCCACGATGAGGGAGAAGACGCTGGACGGCCAAATTTGGAGGGCTTGGGGGATGGCTAGCTCGACGGAGATGTTGGGCAGGACGATGAAGAAGCCTGAGATGTAGAATTCCTGGTTCGGGTTAGCACCAGGTGTCTTCGGTATGAGTCTGGGTGGCTGTGACTTACAGCCATGAGCATCGAGATGAGTATAGAAATGCAGAATAAGACTTCGGCAGTGGTTGATGAGAATGCCTCGGGTCTCTGCCGGCCTAGTCGTTCCAGGTCTGGTTTCTGGAGAGTGCATGCATCTTGTGACGGCGCTGATGATGCCGTGTGCTCGACGTCTCCATCTGGGAACATCGTAACTTGATGATTTTTGTTATGAGTTGGCATAGTATGGAGTTCCGCGCTGTCTTGTGGTCCATCTTCTCGTCGAGCTTTACGAGGCACTGGGCGGTCTTATAAGCTTGCTCATGGCGGATAACGACAACTGACTCGTCTCTTCACGAGCGAAAGGATTAGTAAAGACGCCATCATTGCAATTCCTGGATATTCTGCGAGTGTTGCTATTCTGTCCCCAAATCTGGCCAAGTTTGTGGGTGGAATCCGACGATGACAACCCTGGATGCAAGAGTTGTCATTTCACTTCCGAATCAGGTAGTCCAGGGCAGGGATCCTCCCACAGGCCCGCTCCCGACGGCATGGATCCCTGACACGATCTCATGCACAAGTTGTGTCTTGGCTACTATTTTGGGATTAGCGTAACGTCCCCGATCCTTGCGGACAAAGAACTCAACGACATGTCCCAAGAAGTCGTCATTCTTTTCTACATGCCATATGACGATTAACTAATGGCTCCGCACGTTCTGTCCCGAACTACTTGTTGGACGATGTCTGTCCAGCCTGCCTCTTTTCCTCCGGACATCAGCCTCTTGTATCCCCTCGACACCGTCGTGAGTGTGGACTCAGAACGAGGCGAGCATGACCCGATCGAGCTCGGGTAGCCCACCACTCAACCACTCAACTAAGCTATGCCACAATTGTCGGCGAAAAAGACTGAGGTGTGACCGGTCTCGGCCTGGCTGCAATAAGTGCAGCAGCAGAGGCGAGCAGTGTCTCGGCTATGAGCCATTGCTGCGATGGGCTGCGCCGAATGCTGTAGCCGTCCGAGGAAAGCTTCGAGGACAAGAGGTCCATCGCAAATCTTGTCTGCAGAATAACAAGACTTCTCAAGACTTGATATGCCAGACATTGCAACCTGATTCGGCGAAGTCAAAATTGATTGACAGCTTGTCTCTCAAGTTCAGCCTTGTCGACCCCCTGCTGCAGGATCTGGGCCATCGCCACAGACTCTACATAAACCACTGTAAGTCGCAGTACCCGACTTCGGTCTTATGCCTTTCCAGTCACCCTCATCCACTGCCACACACTCACCCCAACAACCCCAAAGTCACCACAACCGTCTGCCAAGACCTCGTCTCCTTCGACCAAAACGACCATACCAACCCCTTCCGCTCCACCATCACACTCCTCGGCGAGTACGACTTCCTGCGCGAAATAATCCTCGCCACAGCAGCCGTGCACGTCGCCACGCTACGCCGCTCTCGCGCCCAGCCCCTGCACCACGCCCTCGCGGACGCCCTCGCGGCCCGCGGCCGTGCCTACCGCCTCCTGCGCCATGCGCTGGCCGACCACCTCAATGGCGCGCTAGCGCCCAAGCGCACCGCCGTCGTCATGATTGCCGTGGTGTTTTTCATCAACTTCGACCTCATCGACTCCGGCCAGGGCGCGTGGATGCCGCACGTCGCCGCCGCGGGGAAGCTCGTTGCCTCGATCCAGGATGTGCGGGATGACATCCCGCCGTTCATCGCCCGGCTGGCGGACCTCGTTGTCGCGGATAGTCTGACGTATCATATCCTCGGGTCTGCGCTCGCCGGGCCAGAGGATGCGGAGGCGATTGGTGCGTTCGAGGCAGTCGACATCCCTGCGACGCTGCAGAAGGCCGCAGTGTACAGCTATCACTGCTGTCCGCCGTTTGTGCTTGGCTTGCTCGCTCGAGCCTGTAGGCTTGGTGTAACGGATGTGCGGGAGGCCGAGGTACTGGTGAAGCGGCTGCGCGGATTTGACGTCGCGGCGTGGGTGCGCAGTCTGGAGGGCTGGCTCTCGTCGCACGATGATCTCGATGTGCGCCTCTCAGTGGCGTCTGCGCATCGCGCTGCGGCGTGTCTGTATGTTGTCCTTGTCGTGCCGGACGTGTCAGTACACTTGGATGCGCAATGTGAGCCTTCGGCGCTGGTGCGGGAGACGCTGGGCCATCTTTTGGCAGTGCCTATCGAGCATGTGCTTGCCAAGGGAATTGTCTGGCCCACGTTTTTGGCTGGGGCTCAGGCGGACGATGCTGCTAGCAGGCAGTGGTGTCTGCAGCGAATGCAGAGGATTTGGTTTTCGACTCCGTGGATCTGTCCATGGGGATACATTGAGTCTGCGATCGTGATGCTGCAGGACGTATGGGCGGCGCGAGACCAGAAGGCTGAAAGTGACAAGTGCGATGGCTTGAACTGGTTACAAGAGTTAAGGGGGTTGAAGAAGCACTGCTTGATTGTGTGAGTGGCCCGGGCACTTGCCACATATATGCCAAGAACTCGAGCGGCTGTGGGTAGCCTAGCATGACATACCGCATGACACCATGAGTGGAAACGGCTTCTGAAAGACCGCGGCCTATTGTCAAATGCTGTTGTATTGTACACTGCAGGATTGTGCATGGGTCTATCAAGGCTGTTTTGTGGAGCATCAAAGTTCCCCACGCGTGTCCTGCTCCAGTCCGCCGCCTTGCCATTGTAGTCTTGCATCTATCTTGCCCGTCCATCTCTTGACGCGCATGCATATCCTCCAGCTCCCTTCATCGCGCACAAGCTCACTTGTAGAAGTCAAACTTGTTATCCTCCGTCGCGCCCTTCACCTGGCTCGAGTACGCATCCTCCA
Source organism: Ophiognomonia clavigignenti-juglandacearum (assembly GCA_003671545.1). Taxonomy (NCBI): domain Eukaryota; kingdom Fungi; phylum Ascomycota; class Sordariomycetes; order Diaporthales; family Gnomoniaceae; genus Ophiognomonia; species Ophiognomonia clavigignenti-juglandacearum. The sequence continues at coordinate 153,843 of PYFS01001230.1, read as the reverse complement.
AGTCGCTCTGAATGATGTTGTACCTGTTTTTCCGCACCGCACGAAGACCCGCCTCCTGCATGATCGCAGCGATGATGGCGCCACTCAGCGGGTCGTTGCGCACGATCAGCGAGTCGAGGTCCACCTCCGGAGCCATGCTCATCTTGGATGCAATTGTTGTAAAGATCAAACGACGCTCGCGGCGGTCGCGCAGGTTGGGGAACTCGATCTTCCTGTCGAGACGACCGGGTCGCAGCAGGGCAGGATCGAGGGTGTCGGCACGGTTTGTGGCCATGATGACCTTGACGTTGGCGGTTTGGTCGAAGCCATCCATCTGGTTGAGCAGCTCGAGCAGGATACGCTGAACCTCGCGGTCGGCACCGGTCTGGGCGTCGAAACGCTTGGTGGCGATGGCGTCGATCTCGTCGATGAAGATGATGGCAGGGGAGTTCTCCCTTGCCATGCGGAACACGTCGCGTACCATCCGAGGACCCTCACCAAGATACTTCTGGACGAACTCGGAACCAACCACCCGAATGAAGTTTGCCGTTGTGCTATTTGCCACCGCCTTGACCAACATTGTCTTTCCAGTTCCGGGAGGGCCGTACAGCAGGACACCTCGTGGTGGGTCGATACCGATCTGCTTGTAGAGGTCGAACTGTGTGAGGGGAAGCTCGACAGCTTCGCGAATCTCCTGCTTCTGCATGTCCAGACCACCAACATCGGCGTAAGTCACGTCGGGCTTCTCGTCGGCGCCGAGCATGGCGATAGATGAGTCGGCCTCGGGAGGCAGGATATCGACGAGGGCATTGGAGTGGCGGTGCAAAGCGACGGAGGATGAAGCCTTGAGCAGCTCGCGGTCGAGAGTGGAAAGGATGCGGACGACATAGTTGGAGCCGGTTGATGATTGGACTATTCCGGTGCTGTTGTAGAGATGGTTAGCTTAGTTCGATACGTTGTGGCAGGCACGGCAGGTTCAGTGAGCTTACTTCTGATCGATGGCCTCCATAAACTGGCCGATGACCAGTGGCACACTCTGAATCCTCTTGATCTCCTCCTGGGCGCGTACGAGCTCGCGCTTCAGACTTCGCTGTTCATCTTTGATGTATTCCTCCTGCAGTTGAATGTACTCGAGCTGGCGCTGCAGTTTCTTGAGGGTTGCGTACTCGTCGCCCGTGTCTGTGCCGATGCCCTCGAAGTTCTCAATGCTCGGTATCGCGGAAGGTGCGGACTTCTTTGCGGGTGAGAGGTGGTTGGTCGCGCTGTCGACTTGGACGTCACCCATGTTTGCAGAGTTGCTGGGCTGATGTGACGGGGAAGTTGGGTGGGGTCGACTGGATAGATTCGAGATCCAGTAGTTCGAGTCGGGGAGGTAAGAGTGCCACTGATTCGTGGATGGTAGATGGCGTGGGTGGTGGATGAGGTTGCGTGAAGTTGAGACGTGCAGCTTGGTGATGTTGTTGGCCGAGCCGAGCTCTCTCTCTCTCTCAAGGCAGTCAAATGCGAACGTACGTAGATGATGACTAAGACTGGGCCTTGGCCTGACTTGTGGTCTGTGCTCAATTACCCGCTGCTGGGAAAGGCCCGCTAGCGCGGACATGGGCCTCATGTCTCCGCAATCGCAACGGGAAGAGCTCCACCACTGATATGGGCCAGCATGGGGAAAGCCCTCTTCAACAACTCGCAATCCAACAAGCTTGCGACTGTGGCTGCTTCAGCTTTGGATACTTGGCCTCACAGAGCTCTACCTGGTACTTATGCACGAGCATGTTGGTTTTGGAGCTTGGTCAGTTGGCTTCATGGAATAGGCGCCTTGCGCCCTTGTCCAATAAATGCAGCTCCCCTGTTTACATGTTGCTCAGCCCTGACTGGCTGAGTGCCAGACCGTTAGCCGACGATGCAGATGAAAGAGCCCAACCTCACTGCATGCAGACTGCGGCCTTCTCTTGTGTGATGTGGAGTGGCATCGCAGTCTTGTTTAGCAAGCAGGCAAGCAACAAGGCCCTCGGTGCTTGCGGGGTCCATGGCTGATCAGTGGCCGGACGGAGGGGAAGGTCCCCGTTTCTGCCTAGAGATGAGAAGCCTAAATAATGCGGTTGACCTCCAGGAAGCCAGATTTAAGGGCAAAACTTCCAGATCCAGTGTAGTCTGGAACATATCTAGGTAGGTACGAGGAGTATCAGACGGTTGGTGTGATTCACGAATATCTTGGCTCCAACGGGTAGAGCTGTCAGTTAGTGGTAGGGGTCTAGTCCGCACTGGGGTGGGGTTGAATGAACCACTTCCCACTGTCCAACCTGGTATCGCACCACCCAGAAATATACGTGTAGATACTTCAAACATCCATTATCCTCCATTTGTACCGTGTCGATCACAGATCCACTAACAGCTGTCCAACAACTGGAAGTGGACAATCACCCCGGCCGCTGCCTCACGCTGTCCGACCGACTCATCGGCGCCTTCTTGACTCCTACACCTTTCACCACGCACTACTTCCACTTCACTTCCCCTCAACAACACCTCCAGGCTGTGGGCGTTTAGTGATAAGGTTATATTTCGACTCTTCACTTTTCATTTGGCAAACCGCAACCACACTTGTAATCAACCCGTCCACAATCTATCGTTCAAACGTGCACATTCATCACTTGCTCGCTCGACCGAGGCCTGTCGTCATCCTACGGTTACGGTTCACCCTCCTTTGTTACTCGCCCGCTTTGACACATCACGACCACCAACTCCTCCAATCGTTACCAAGCGCTGGGATCGATTACTTACAGTTGATTTTCCCTCCGGTAAAATCTACACACTATTCACCATGTCAACACCGTCCTCTATCGAGATTCCTGCCAAGGTCTATGAGACCAGGCAGCGCTCTGCTAAGGCCCAGAGCCCTGCGAGCTCCTCGTCTTCGACCTACTCGACTTCCCCACAGACACCATCTTCGTCTTCGTCTTCGCCGTCTACCTCTACCTCTAAGGCAGAACAGAAAAGGAAAGCTGTGCACGACCGCCGACCGAGTCTACTCAGTACGTTGTCTCCTCTCACACAGCCTTGTCGTGCCCTCGTCTCCGCCTCGAACAGCGTCACTAACATGCGTCATGTAGGCTCCGCCTTTGCGCAGTCCGAAGCACACACGGTCAACATCGGCGACCCAGAAGGCCCGCCTCGCCTAGTACGTGCTTACCTGCCACTTGCACCACAAGTGGTCACCGAGTCACGCCGCTAACCAGTATCTTGAACAGATCTCCTACGTCTCTGCAGGCCAGGGCTTCGCCTGGAACCCCGAGATGTTCCTCCCATCCTACGTCGACGTTGACTTCGAGCCCCTCCAGAACCGACGAGAGCCTGTCGTGGACATCATCGTGACCGAGGAGGAAAGCCGGATGTGGCAGCTTTCGGACGATGCGTAGACACCACGCTTTAGGAGCTCGTTCACAACGGAGAACACTTTGACATTCGACCTAGAAAGGGAACTCTCACGACATTTGTTTTCCTTATTTCTCTCTTTTTTCCCTGGACGGTACATGTAGCATCTCCTTCGGCGCAACGGATCAATTATTGTCAGCACCATTATCACTCCACCACCCAACACTACTCGAGCAACAAGCAGCGGCCGGTTTCGACGTGCGAGGCATGGACAACGGACGGCGTACATCAAATGACCAGGAACATCACATCACATTGCAGGAGAAAGGTCATGTCTGCAAGACACTAGGAGTCTGACGGTACTGTTTATTTCTATTCCCCCACGGCAAGGGCTCGGCAAGGCATTCCTTTGTTGCTTTTCTGTTATTTGAGCTAGGTACGGGACACTGGGAGACCCATTTGGATAAGGTCATGGACTCGAGCCCACGGAGGAGGGAGGATCGTCGAGGGCGGTATCATCACTAGGTCACGGCCCAGAGTACGGAGTAGTGTGTTAACTCTCCCCTTTTACGAAGAGATTTTACATGCAACGGCTTGCTTTTTGAAGATTGTGTAACGCGCAAGCTATTTTCGTGTCAACGGGCTCGAAGTGATATAGTCTAAAAGTGGGGACCAGCCTGAAGTGGAATCTTCAGATGCGCCCGTATTGCCTATGTCGGTACTCGGAACCTCTGGTAGTGCGGTTCACTGGACAGGGTCAGCATTTCTTCCAGAGCTAGCCGAGGAAAAGACAGCGAGTCACCGCGACATGACTGCTTGCAAAGGTTCTGTGGACGAGGCCTATGCAGTCCAGGGGCAGTGCGCGTGGCAGAAGACTCAGTGAATGATACGAAAGAGGGAGGGAACTGGATGGCGGTGATTGTATCGCCAAAAGAGACAGTGCGACGGCTAGGATCACCCTCAGTCTCAAACGATGTGCTGCAATGTCGGGCCAGGATGCTCTGCCAACGATGACCGATCCATATCCTCCTCCCCAAAATTGTAGTAAACACTTGGCACCTCGAACAACAATCTTGAACCTGGGACGACATCGCACAGGCGGCGTAACTAGGTGGTCATCTAGGTAGGTATGAATTACATATGTAAATTAAAGGCTTATCGGATCGCCAGAGCGCTCGCGGCACCAAACGTCGTGAGGTTCAAGCCAATGGTCAGGTTCCCAAGCACCGAGGCCGTCAGCCAGTTATCAACATAGCCATTCACGTCCTCGGGCTTCTCCCACATGATCCAATGCCCACCGTCCACCTCGCCCCGGGACAGGCTGTCAAAGTACGTCTCCATGCCCGTCGACAACACCGGGGGCAACGCCGTGTCCTGCGTCCCGCCAATGTAGAGCCCCGGCTGCGCGTACTTGGCCGTGTACGCCGCACCGCCGGGCACGAACACCTGCTCGTCCGCCCAGTTCAGCTCGCCGGTGCGGTACCAGTTGAGCGTGTTGTTGAAGGGGTCGGCGACGTAGTTGGCGACGTACAAATCCAGCTCCTCCGTGCTCAGCAGCGGCGTGTCCTCGGTCACGCCGTCGAGCAGCTCGAAGGTGTAACCCTCGCCGCTCGCGTTGAACGCGGACGCGCCGCTGCCGTCGGACAGCGTCGCCCCGTAGATGGTGTTGAGGACCTGGCGCACGCGCGTGGCGTTCTGCGCGCCGACGCCCGCGCCCGTGGGGTCGATGTAGTCCTGGATCGCGTCGGTGCGGAACTGCAGCTGGTAGTGCAGCGTGGGCAGCGCGGTGGCCTGGTCGACGTAGGCGGCGCGCGGGGCCGCGAAGGGCGTGCTGATGACGAAGAAGGCCGCGACCAGGTCCGGGTACCACAGGGCGGCGCGGTAGACGACGGCGGCGCCCCAGTCGTGGCCGCCGAGGATGATGCGCGACAGGCCGAGGTGGCTGGCGAGGGCGGCAATGTCATCTGAGGCGCGCTTGAAGGTGCTGTTTGGCTTGGTTAGTCGCCGTCGTCGAATTTGGACAATTCCAGCTCCTGGCGCAATGAGAAGGATTTTCACTTACTAGTAGCTCACGTCGTCAGGTGCATCGGTCCCGCCATAACCCATCATGTCCGGGGCGACGACCCTGAGGCCTTTGGACAGGAGGAGGGGGATCTGGTTCCGCCATCCCAGCGACAAGTCCGGCCACCCGTGGATCAAGAATATTGTTCCGACCACTTCGCCTGACGCCGGCTCTGCGACGATATAGTTGTACTTGACCCCATTGAGCGTGGCGGTCTGGTACTCGAACTGAGTGTTGTCGACGGTGGCTACCTCCATCTCGGCAGTAAACGAAAGTGAGTGCAGTTGGTGCTATTAATCTAGTCGGCAGGGCCAGTTACATACACTACGGATGATGGGGGAACCATCCGGATTTTATACTCCATTGGGGCGAGTCTCTGGCGATGAGCTGCGTGGTAGCCGCTATGGAGCCCTACGGGCTGTCAAGGCTGTCATTCCATTTTTGGACGGTAGAGCCCCTTTTCTAGGCTTATGATGCTTGGCTATGGGGTGATATTGTCAATAGATGTCCTGTTTCGCTAACACCAAGTGGGGACTTCATCTTCTGCTGTCGCTCTAGTGCCGTGGTAGTTCGTCTGACGATGTGGGTTTACCAAGAACACAGGAGCAATAGCATCCTCATGTCCTTGTATCTTGAAGGCTCGCGCCACTTCGCGCGACGTACCTAGGTAACTGGGAGCAGGAACGGCCAGAGAGGTCCCGAGGTCTGAACCGTGACCAAGATCCAACCCGCGTCGATCAGCCGCAGCCAGCAAATTTTGTACATCCAAACCATGGTTCCAGGATGGCGCAAAGAGAGGTTCGAATCCCGCTATACTGTGTACTGATGACTGACTCTCGCAACTCAACGAGCTGGTCCTGTGCCGAGGGCTTCCTACTCTTACTATGGTGGTGTGGGTAAATAAAATCGTCTTGGCCAAGTACTGTGGGTACCGCTACTACGTAACCAGGGTCGGTGACAGGGATTATTTAGTACGGCAGAAGTCGCACATCACTAATATATTGAACTACCATTTGGTATGCCACCCATCAGCGTCAATAACGTCTTGACAACGTTGTGGCATCGTTGAAATGTGGGCGTGCCATTTTGAACGTGGTGGTGATGTTGATGAGAAGAATAAAAAAATTGATTTGTAGCGTAGTGTATGGTAGAAATGTGGATTCCTACCTAATTTGGGTTAGAATGTATATAGGGGTTGCACGGGCCAGGTACTTGACCGGGGGTATTATATTTCGGTACGCAACCACAGTACATTTGTCATGCAACCACTTCCGGCCCGGGGAGGTGAGCCGCTCGCAGCCCTTGCCCGGCCCCGGTTCTCGGAAGATGCACAGTGTCCATCTACAGTGAGTAGGCAAATCAGCACGGACCACCGACGCGGTACGCGGGACCCATATGTACGCAGCAATTTATACCGAGGATGCATTTCTGCCATGAGGAATCCCATACCCCAAATGCTTTACCAAAGTATCAAGCCGATCATAATGAAAGATTAATCCAAATTGTAACAGTGCCCAGAAACACGCGTAACTTTTTACCCCAATAATCACTTTCATTCCATTCCATAGGAGCCCCGCCTCATAGATAGCTGCATTCTACATGTTGCGATGAACAGACCAGCACGGCGGCGCTCCTCCAAACAACAATCTCTTGCAACGCCGTCCCAGCCAACAACCTCCTCTTCCCAAAACACTACCAATACCGACAACATCGCCGCCATGGACAGCGGACACCGTAAAATCGAGCTGCAGTCCCCGGAGGACCTCACCTATCTCATCAACAACGTGCGACGCGCCGCAGCAGCCCACATCAGCGAGGCCTTCCCTCCCGTTGAAGGCGAGGGCGACGACGAGCTGCGCGTGCGCATTGAGCAGATGGTGGACGAGGTACATTTGCCCCCACCGACAAGACTGTTCCTTCCGCGCTCTACGAAATAATACTAACGAAAACACAGTACATAACCCAAACATTCACCCTAGCCGCGCCCAACCTCTCCATCAACGGCTTCGACCTCGACAGCAAGACCTTCCCCGCCGTCTACCTCTCCTCCACCAGCCCCTCCAACAACACGGATCCCTCCGCCTCCGAACCCATAGTCCAGCACCACCCCTTCGACGCCCGCCTCCGCGCCCGCGTCGAGGCCCTCGCCCGCGACGAGGAAGACCTCATGCGCGAGCTCGCCACGCTCAAAAAGACGCTGCCCGCGGCCGCGGCGCGCGAGTACGGCGAGGGGTTCTGGGAGGGCGTGCGGGCGGACGAGGACGGCTTTGCGAGGGCGAAAGCTGCCGTGCTGCAGGAGGAAGGCGAGCATGCGGCGGCGCCGGTGCTGGGGGCGATGGGGAGTGCGGCGGCGGGGGCAGAGAGGCTAGGAGATGTGGAGGGGCCGCATCGCGGCGTGGTGGGCACGCTGGGACGGTTGAGGAGGGAGATGCCGGCTGTGGTGGCGAAGATGGAGAGGGCGCGGGTTGCGGGGGAGTATGTTGTTATGGAGAGGTAAGGGACGGCAGTGGAAGATGGAAGATGGGCATCTGGGGAGGGCATTATTTGGGCGTTCTGGGGAGCTTATTTTGTCTGGGAGGAAATCGGTCTGGCTTCGTGATACCAGGGTAGGAGTTAGGCACTTAAATTGGACTATAGATAAAACGGCAGCCGTCTGTACAATCGACCACATGCTGGGCAGCATTTGTTCAATTGCCGTTCTGCGTGCTCGAAGACGAGTCTGTTGAGCAGCGTACTGTGAGCGCATTGCCATGTGCCCTAGGGAAGGCTGGCGATCTTATGTTGGGTTAACGAAGACAGAGACTGCACAGTGAGAAGGGCTATGGTGTCAGCCCTAATAATGCACTGGACACCAGAAACAAGCACAAGAAGACCTAGTTCCAGTCTATGAATTGTGACCTGTTCTAGGCCTCTGTATTCCAGGAAGACGGTGAAACACCGTCGTATGCGGCACGCCATTTCTCTCCCGCCAAAGTCTGGCCATGCTTGTTACCCTCACCAACCCAACGCGCCCGCAGTCATCATAAGCCCTTTCATGTGCTGTCGCCAACAACAAACTCCTCAACACCAACAGCATCCATTGCGTATTTATGCAGCAGCAGGAGCCTCGGCCTTGGCCTCGCCTCCAGCAATAGGCGCCTGAGCCTCACCATCAGCCGGCGCAGGCACAGGGTCCTCCTTCTTGTTCTCGATCGTCGTGCTTGCCGCGGCCTCGCCGGCCTTCTTCTCCCACTTGGGCGGCTTGGCGAACTCGGGCTCGGTCCAGGGCCCCTTGTCGCTGAACATACATCCGCCCTCGCACTCGCACGAGCCACCAAACGCCTTGGGCAGGCTCTCGGCGGGGACCTGGGCGAGCAGCTCCTTCTGGTAGCTGCTGCCGAGGATGGAAATCTTCTTGGCGGTGACAGGGTCGATCCAGCCCTTGACGGCGTTCCAGACGGCCGAGAAGCCCCAGGGCGCGTTGATGACGTACAGCTTGCCGAGGCGCTCCGGGTAGTAGTTCTGACTCATGTTGGAGGCGGACTTGAGGTAGCCGTAGACCGAGGGCGCCTTGCCCAGGCCGACGCCCTTGAGGTCCATGATGGTGCAGCACGTCTCGAGCAGGTGGCCGGATTTGCGCGAGCAGGCGGGCAGGCGCGGGTCGGCGACGCGCTCGTACTCGACGGCGAGGTTGGTGAGCATGCGCTCCGAGGTGGTGATCTTGTTCATGGCGGTGATGTCGACTTTGCCGAGTTGCTCGATGTAGACCGGGCGGCCGTCCTGTGAGTGGGGGTGAAAGTTGTCAATTACTCTGTTCTGCACCACACAGCCTCTTAGCCCGCCGGTAAAGCTGACTTACCTTATCGGTTTTGTGGTAGTACTGGGGGTAGTACTCAAAGATCTTCTCCTTCTCGGGGTAATCCCATGTAGGGAGGAGCTCGTCAAGCTTGGTGTCTTTCCTCCATTGCTCAGCACCAACGAACCTGCAAGGAAAGGTCAATAATGCGTTCCGATATCCTGCTCTTCCGCCCCAGATATTCCATTGTAAAGCGTCGGGGGGGTCGAGTTCTTACATTGCCTCGGTGGCGGCGAGGTCGAACTTGCGCGCACGGAGGAATCGCAGCTGTAAGACACATCTGTTAATCCAAGAACCTCGCTACTCTATGTCTCCAAGGCCTCCTCTCCGAAGTGAAAGACATACCAGTGTCAAGCTGTCGAGGCGGTCGGTGTAGCCCTTGCCCTCGAGTGACGTCCGGAGCTGCTTGAGCTTCTCGTTCTGCTCGGCCGTCAGGTGGCCTGGGTGACCATCCTGGGCAACGGGGGCGACGATAGGGAAGTCATAGTCGTCGTGCTTGGGATCGAGCTGGATGTCTCCGGAGGTGGCCATAGTGACAGATGTTGTGATTGCGGTTGGGAGGAAAGGGGAGTGTATGAGAAGTGGCAGACTGAAGAGATAGAAAAGAAGAATTATTAAAAAGAGGTGAAAGTCTGCAACTCGGAAGTAGAAGCTGAGGGAAAACGAGTCAACAAGTCGTGGTGGTGAAGTGTGTTTATTTCGTAGGCATTGATGAAAGGGGGTCCAAGTTTAGAGTGACACGGTTGTCCTAAAAAGATGGCCCAGGGGGTCGGGTCGGGTCGCTAAGCTTAGTGGAGGCGAGGGTCTTCTCAATACCGTCACCTCGAAATCGCCTCCTATTTGTGTTACTTGGTTTTTGGGGCACTTTTGGCATCGATTGCCACCGTCAAGACCACACCATACAATTCTCTAGGACTTGACAATCACAGCAGATACAGAGCGTTGAAGTTGGCCAGATATGACACTGGTTTATGTTGATTTTAGCCCGGGTCTTGTGCAACTGCCCACTTCAAACCTTCAATGCGGTCGGACCCAAACAGAGTCTTGGGCTGTGGCACATGCGACACAGAATAGGTATTGAAAGATCAAGGTTGGTGTCATGGGGGCCGATGTACAGTGACGGCGTCAGCTGAGGTCACTGGATAACTCCCAGAATAGTAGTATCTCGATGGCCGCGCACGAATTTGAGCAGACAGACAGTATAGAAGGATGACGTCAATTTCAAGGTCATCATCAGCCTGGGTTGGAGAATGCCACTGAACTATACTACCACACAGTACATGGACAAGTGCAGCTGAAGTGCTCTTTCATGATGGCCTCTGACTTGACCAAAATCGGTCAGATGTGTACCGACCGTTTGCCATCTTGCACAACTCTTATGGGCCGGCTGCTGTGATTGCACTTCTCACTTCTCAGGGGCCCGTGGCTGTGAATCTTCATTTCGCCAGCCACGTGGGAGGCGTCAATGGTTACGAAAACTTGTCCGCCATCGTCGGAACAAATTTCCTTGTCCAAGGTCTAAGTTTCATGGAAACCGTCTCAACCGCCAGATTTGGTGCTTCCTTGGTTGGCCTCCTCGTCGCCTTTCTCCTTGCGCTTCTGCACGACGTCCCAGTTGTACACTCTGGCCACCGCAACCTCCATCGTCTGCAAGGAAATTAGTACTATATCCAAGCTCTCCGTCCCCTAATCATCACAACGTACCGTAATTTGCTCCCTCAAGAACTCGAGATCCTCCTCGCAGTTCTGCATGCTCTTCTTCGCGTCGCTCAGTCGTCCCGTCAACAGTGTCTCGGCCTCGTCCATGGGATATGCCAGCATTGTGTTTGCTCCAAGCCATATGTACACTTCGTCTGTTGGTGGCACTTCTGCCTTGGCAAAGAGTGTGTCGTTCAGCTCGAAGGTCGTCTCGAGCGGCTCCGAGTCGTCCTAAATCCCGAATCAGTCTTTCTCTTCCCGTCAGAGACGCAACCTGACTGCCTCCGTACCGTTCTTGTCTTCAGAAACCGGACTGTGTCGAGCGTCTTCTGTATGTCGGGTATCTTCTCCGTCAGACCCGCGGCCTTGCGCTGCATTGAAGTCTCCATGAATTGGTATTTCCTGTCCCAACACTGTCTGTCAGCAGCCAGTTTCCGTGTCGCGGTCTCTATCCGGCAGCGCAGCGAGCGGCCCCTTCTCGAAATGGCGAGCAAAGGTAAGCTTCCTTAGGTCGGCCCAGCCTCAGGGCGTCCCAGACTCAAATTTCTACCGGTCGCGTGCGCTACCCTGGCGAACACCCTCCTAGGGTAACATCCTCTCCACCATGGCGACTCACGCGATCATCTCCTGGAATTTGTTCATCGTAGACTCAACGTCGGCGCGTGATGTGACGTAGTCCTCGACCTTGTCGACGAACGGCGCGTATGGTATGCCTCGTGGGTTGGTGGGCGCATCTTTCCTGGCGGGCGCAGCATTGGATTAGCACAAGAACAGAATAGTCAAGCTTGCAGAGTTCGGCTGGGCTTACCCAATGGGCACATTCTTGCCCTTGGTCGCCATGTTTGGGAACTGCACAGTGGTATAGAAGCTTGGGCAGGTGGTTGATTTGCGACGAGCAGAGTTGTAGACGCGAGGAGCTACCATCTTTGGCAAGTCGATGGTGGGGCAACCCGACTGGGGCACCCCCCTGCCAGTTTACCCTAACCCAATCCTGTCTACAAGGCTGTGTCTGGTCTTCAGCCTTGCATTGACAACGCCCAGCTCTTTCAGCAGTTCTTTTTGATGAGACTCAAATATTTACCATTTTCATGCAGGAATGACAAATGATACTCTTTTCCAGTGCAACCAGGTCTTCAGGAAAAATTGGCTGCAATGTCTATTCTCTCTCACTTGGACAGGATTGCACGACCAATATCACTGATGCCACAGTGTCAGTGAGAACACATCTTCTGAGTGTAGGGTGATTGCTGCAAAAACAAACCTGGAATCTATACACAAAACTACGAGCTACTACGCATGAAGTACAGGGATCTTGAGCAAGATCCTTTGCGCTCTGAGCGAATAACCGGACGGCGCGAGGCTTCTATGTTTAATACAGCAGTATTCGTGGACTACGGACCATCGTCCGGCATTTCATTCTTTGCCCGCTGCCATCATTGAAACACCCGGAACCGTTCTCAGACTCGTTGCAACAGGACCAGCCCGCCCATATTGAATGGGCTCATACGATCCAACAGCGTTCGCCATCATCATGGCCAGACCAGGTCCATTGGTTATGTGCACGATCCGGTATCACTGCGTACGCATTCCGTTGGCATCCTGCAGCTCCCGTGAAAATACGGCCAGCAGAAGAAAAGGAGACGGTAGTATGTCTCTCCACAAGGCAGTCACAAGCTGACCGCGGAGCTGGACGCGAGAGCGCCGCCTGCAGCCAAGCTCTCAGCACCAGCAGAACAGCCACTCTCACTTGAGACGCACACAAAATAATACAGGGTCGTCTGCCAGCACACAGGCCACGATACACGCAAAACGAGCTACACGTGTAAGCGCCAAGGTCATGTAAAGGCGGACGACTGCTGGCGTCCCGCAAAACGGTCGATGCGGAGCCAAACATCAGATGCGCGGGGCCGGCCCGTCGAACTTGAAGAACCGGAGCGAATTAGCATGAAACGAGCAAGCTCTCATGACACCGCCACCAGCTCATTGTTAGCCGGCATTTCGGATGGCGATTGAAGTCTCGGACCACGATGCGGAGAGCCCTTCTTGAATCGGTATCATTTACTGCTCCTCAGCCTCGCGCGTTTCGATGTACCCGACCGCAGCTGTGAAACTAGCGCGCGGCATTGTACGACCCAGCCCAAGCTCGAACCCAGCTCTTCGGATTCTCGACACGCTGCGATGGCAGTTCCTGGAAACGAGCCTCAAGCGATCTTGGTTCGTCGGAACTTGCGCGAAAGTTGACTCGCGCAACCCACACGCGCAACTATCGATGAGTCCTGTCCGTGTTGGCATCGCCAAGCGCATCATAGAATTGACCGGAATGAACCTTGCCGCCTTGAAGGGAACACCGCATCAATGCCTGGCTTTTCCGCGGGCTCAACAGGACGATTTGTACCGATCTCTGGATGCCAATATTATATGGGGGATCGAGAGCTAAAGCTTCGCCAATCGCAAAGGCAGATGGGATTTCTCGGACTTTATTTTGCTACCATGGGAGTCCCAGTCGGGAATGAGTGAGGCTCTGTCGGCGAAAAAAGTAATGAAGTCGCAGCCGTCTCAGCGGCCAGACGACCCTTGCATAAACTATATGCTATGCTTGCGGAACCAGGCGGGACAGTCAGACAAGCGGTCTAAATGCCTGAGATGATTGGACTGCAACACTACGGCGTGTCAACCCATCATGCCGCATGGGATGAATGGCCTGCTGTCGCTCTCCCTCAGTTAGGTTTCGGAGTAACACCGATAGTGTGGATATTGGGTGCTCAGTGTTCGATACACAGTACAGTTGCATGGACTTGTTAATTTGTTGACAGCGAGTCTGCAACGAACAGAACGCTCGTTGGCTGGCCTTTAACCAAGAAACTCATCTCGATCCATGAAAAGTTGACATCATACCGAAGCGATCTGCAGGGTCTTCGCCTAGAAAGCGCTGCCTGCTCAGGTACTGTGGGACGAACCTTTTGGCAGACGCTCGTGACAGAGCTATGAGATGTTATAGAGACACGCCCATGATGTGCTTCGTACACGCTTGGAATTCTTGGCGGTATAGTGACGATATTCTGACTGCACTTTGTACTTTGCGACAGGCCTTTCATTTTAAGAAATAGAAGGCTACTGTGGCAAGCCTGACCGGAGTCCTACGTATGCAGGGTAAGGCGTGAGGACAATCGTGATGCTATGCAACACATGCGGACCATGAACCACGTCGGTCGCCGAATTGCTTGCAAGAATCTCGACCCCCCGGTGGCATGAATCGTAGACTTTGGACGCCAGACCGGAAGAGCTCTGGTGCCCCATCACGCTGCGCATCAATCATCAGTGTCTTGTCATCTTTCGTCGAGATGCGCGCAAAGGCACGCTCGCGGTCTAGCGTGACGTGAAGACTCAGAATTGGCGACATGAAATGACTTGTCATGACGTTCGCCGTTGGTAGTGTTTCAAAACACTCGGGACCGGACAGGGCAGTCCATCAATTCTTCATTTCGTTGGGTGGCAGGCCCGGGACTCCCCCGGACTTTAAAGGCCTTGTACAGCAATCCGGAGTATTGACTGAACAGAATCATGCACCTGAGGCAGCGGGTGGGCAAACACACCACGCGCTTGTCGGCCGTGTACTCTGATGCGCAGCGTCTGCCGTCAGCACAGTACAGCACGATCCGGTGATCCAGTAATCAAAATCAGTAGGCATAGTAGCAAAGGCTCAAGACAATTGCCAGTGCTTTGTCGGTGTCGGTAAAGGGTGAGACCCTTGGCCAATGGGCCCGAAAACGATCTCGTCGCTCATCTGTCCCAGGCTATCAATCAGCAGAGTATACCTAACAGGTCTTGGTTGGGGGACAATGCTGTATTTGTTGACTCGTTATCGACGCGGTCTGCGGGAAGGCAGCGCGACATAGCCTGGACGCGGTGTTTGGTATGTCGTTTGACAAGTTTGGATGGATCTGACAGGTGAAGAGGTCGATGGCGGGACAAAAGCAAGATCGCGAGGCACGAGTTGAAGATTGACAAAAGTGGGTGTGGCGGCCTTTCGTCCTTTTCGAAGGACCCCGAGACTTGACCGCGCTGGGCAGGGGTCTAGACCAGAACCTTTATGGTGCGGCCAATGATCTAGGCCCATCATAAAAAAATGACGTTGATTTTTGCTGGTAGTGATACATTAACACCCCCCAGCCGATCTGTACCTTTTATGCTTGCTTGCCGCCAGAAGATACCTGAGCAACAGCTGCTTTGGCAAGCGTACCCCCAGCCAGCGGTCCCACTTTGGACCCTTGAAAAGCTACATCGGGAAGGTACCCTGCATTCTCGATCGCTACGCCCCGGTCAGCCCTTTGAAGATCGGAGCATCGTCAAAGCATCGTCTCCGCTGGCCTCGTTTTTTGGTGGTGGCCACAACACTGGTGCTGGGCGGGTGGGCAGACCGTGTGGTGCAGTTTGCAGAGCAGTGGGTGCAGATGATCGATTCATCGGCGCTGTTTTATGACTTCCTGCCCACAATCTCCGTGCCAGCATCCAGTAACACCCCCCCCCCTTACAAGCTGAGGATTTGCGGCTGGTGTCATCTCGATGCAGATGCCATCGTGATTGTCTCGTCCACTGACAATTCCCCTTTCGTGCTTTTCAACTTTGACAAAAACGTTGACTTCCCTACACTCGAATCACTGCTATCACTGCATAATCCTCCCAGACACCACCCCATTTACGACAACACTCACGCTGTATCATATCGGGTGTATTCAGCCTCCAGTCAGCAACTATCTTCACGACAGCCTCACTTCCACGCATACCCACTTACATTCGACCCCCCTTTCATCCGCGTACGAACTGGTATGAACACTTTCCTCTCCTATTCCCGTGAGTGTTTGCTATTCCTTACCTATTCACCCCTCCCCTCCCCTACACCCATCGCTAGGCCGTGCCCGTACCCCTCTTCGAGTAACGTCAATGCACTGTTCGCCCATGGTACTTCGACCCTGACTACTCCGTCTTCTGCGCTGTTCTGTGACACCACCGCGCCACAACTCTATACAACACCCATCTTGTTCTGATCATCCTTTGAGACGACGCCCTCCATGTACCCAATCACTTGCCAGAAGCTATGCTGCTGCTGCTTCTTCACATTCACATGCAAACATCGTCGTCCGCGTCTGCTCTCGTCCATCTTCCATTCACAATCGTCAGCAGACTGATTCTATACCTTCCTGTCATCTGTGCTATATTGGTGGAGACTATCGACAGCTCAAATGCGTCTTGAAGACCGGTGGACTAACAGGCCAAAGCGACATAATTCTTTTTATAGCACTCGGGTGCGAACGACCACCGTCCCCGGTTCGTGACAGTCTCCCCTTTGGTGTCTGTCACACCGCACAGCAGTTTCGTTTCTTTTCGAGTCATCCTCGGGCATGCCCTCAACACCATGCTCGGCTCTCCACACTTCAACCATCAAACAGACCATGCCTCCAGGTATCATGGGCGACGTTAAGGCAAAGTTGAAGGGGTTCCACTCGCCCGCCACCACCAGCGCTCGCGGCCACCCTATGCCGCGGAGGGCCAGTCCAGAAACCTCTGTTACTCTCAATCACCACCGCCTTTCTCGCGATGCTTCCATGAGATCTGCACCTCCCAGTCAAACCGATCACTTGACGTCCCCAAGAAGGAATTCTTCCAACGAGAGCCATGTCACCGGCCAAAGCGATCCAAAGAACTGGTTCGACCGGTCCAACCGAAACGCGCCCACGGCTTTTGACCAAAATTCCATGGATAGTAGGTAACATGATTTGCTCAACAACCACTTGGATGTGGCTAATGATCATACTCTAGTCGATCCTCCATTCTACCAAAAACTGTCCGACTCATCCAACGAAGAGCAGAACCCAGCGCGAAGTTATGCACATCCGTTTACTACCTCAAATTACAATTCGACGTTAAGACCTCCTCTGCCGGCCCATAGCAGTAGCGCGGATGACTACCGAAGTGTTATTGACGACCTGACTGTGGAGAACAAACGTCTGAAGGAGGAGCTGAAAAGGTACAAACAATTCGGACCCGACCCGTTGCGAAAGGACAAGTTGTTCGAGATCAAGTTCCATGGATTGCCGCACAAGAAAAAGGTGGAGTTGGAGGCAGCCCTGCGTGACTTTGCGTCGAACCTCGGAGGATCGACAACCTCGTCCCCGCAGCGGAAGAAGACCTCGAAGCATGTGAGCCGTGTGCAAGGAACGAGCTTGAATTCCAAGCATGACTCGGCGTCCTCCTCGAATTCCAGACCGGTTGCCGACTCCGCCTATGCTTCCATGTCGACAGGCCCGAGCTCAATCAGCCACCATGCCTCTATGAGTTCGCTGGGGCGACCCATGCTCAACCGCTCCAAGTCATCGGCCGACCAGAGGGTGGAAACGTATCTTCGGGAGATCCCGCAGGGCCTTTTACCGCGCAGTGTCTCTTTAACCGACCACGAGAAGAAGAAAGTAGTTGTCCGGCGCTTGGAACATCTCTTTACGGGTCGATTTGGTGGGAAAGGCAAAAAGTTTCAGCAAGAGCCTACCCTCGGCTATGGCGGAGCTCCACCCGCGCTGCATCCCTTGTACGTGCCGGCAACGACAGCGCCGCATGACGAACCGAGAGAAGCACGTATTCAGCTGAATGCGACCAGCGAACGAGCCAACTCGCGCGAAGAACTTTCCTCATCCAACTTCAATGGCGACAATGAGACGCAAGAGAATCGCACGGGTAGCGGAAGTGCCAGTAACGAGCATAGCGGCTCTGGCAGTTCGCCACACGATGCGGCGGAGCAGCGAGCTACCAGGCCCTTGGACCTTGACCCGGACCGAGCACAGATCCCTTCGGAGAACATGGACTACATTCGCCACCTTGGCGCCATGGCCCCCGAGTATCTGCCAGAGGCCAAGTACAAGGCGTCAGACGTGTCCATGGACGCGGACGGCTGGATTCACCTCAATCTTCTCTGCAATTTGGCTCAGCTGCACATCCTGAATGTGACCCCGGATTACATCCGTCAGGCAGTCAGTGAACGGTCAGCGAAATTTCAACTTTCCAGAGATGGACGTAAAATCCGATGGCGTGGTGGAACGCACGGAACGAAGTTCAGCAGCGACAGCAGCGGAGAGAGTTCGGAGAGAAGCCCTGACGCCTTGGCTGCGGACGGGTCGAACGAAGACGGTCAGCGTAAGAGATCTAGGACCAGTTCACAAGCTTCACCAGGGTCAGTGAAATTGCACGCCCCGGTTTCTTCGGGCGGCTTCCACTACAAGCCGATGTTCATCCACCATCAGTCGTCATCTGCCGCGACATCTTTAGACGAGACTGAGTCGCAGGTCTCCTATCAAGTTGTGGACAACAGCAACATGAATTCCCGCTCCACTGGCTTTGCCAGTGGATCTGTCTCATCGCCCAGAAAGAAACGCAGACGAGACGGCGCGGTGATCTACTACACGGGTGCTCCATTCTGTCTGGACTTGTCAGGAGATCCCGGGAATGATGTGAATGATTCACCTATCAGCTCTGATGCCATCCCGGAGCTTTCTCAGAAAGAAGCAAACCCACACCTAATCCGCACTACATCGGGGTCCATATTACCTTTCCGACCTTTGGTTGACGGGCAAGAGGATACGGGTATGGAAGGTGCGCAAGAACCCGAATATGTAAGCGATGAGACCGACTCGTCAGATGTTGAGGATTTTGGGTTCTGCTGGTGCGAGCAACCAGAGAAGACTGAACTCAAACCACTTCAAGCATCTTTGGAACCTTGCGGCCTGGGTGGGGTCACACCTGAGGATCATTTTGCCGTCCTTGTCGTTACCCGCCATCCCATCTTGGCGCCGTTCTATCTTCGATCTGCCCAGGACTACGCTCACGACGAAAAATATGCGGCGAAACTTCTTGCCAAGTTGAGAGCTGGATCCATGGGAAACTCACAACGGACACCTCAGATCGTGCGATGCGAGGTTTTACAACAGAGATGTAAGGAGCTGAAACCCCTAGCTTTACCACCGCCAGGAATCTTTTACCCGCCATTTACCGAGACCACCGACTCCGAAGGCGACTCGGGCTTCGAAGATGACTACGAAGACGGTGACGACATTTCGGAAGCGCTCACCTCTGACTCCGAATCAGCCTCGCAACGGGCTAACCCACACCAATCAGACATCCTGCTGATGGCGGAGGATTCGGACGAAGATGACGATGTGTTCGACGACGAACGCCCCCGAGGCGTCCCGAAAGTAGCTTTCGCCTCGTCGCGCAGGGTTTCACGGGACTCTGGCCGTAACGCAAGCGGTGACTTTGGCAGGGGTTTTGGCGTGCAGCCTGACAGCTCAGCAGCTACAGCTGGCGAGGCGAGCGGGTACTCTTCGGGTCGGGAGGATGAGTGAGAGGGTGATCGGCCGGTCTAATCTACGCTCCCATGATCGACACTACGGTCTTGCAAGCAGGGAGAAATGAAATCAGTTGACTGTATGAACTACTTGCGAATGGTCATGAAGAGCTTTGTTGGATTTGTTCATGGGAATTGGCGGTTACATGGCGTAGGCGGAGTATACTGATTTTCAAGAGATACCACTCTGTTCGTTTGGGCTGGCGCGATCGAACCCTGTTTGGGTTGAACTGGGTATTGTACTGTACCATCACAACACTGTCGAAGCGGTCGTTTGGTGCTGTGCTAATGTACACCGAGATTTAAGGCATATAGCATGAGCAAGCGAGCGTCTGTGATTCATCCAATACATTGCCACTATATATCATCGACATATTTACTGCTTTCAGTGGAGAGAGGTTGTCCAACGTCGATGCTTGCCGCCTTATCACGCAAGGCCGAGTAAACGGGTTCTTGCAGGTGTTTATGGGAGGGAGCACTGTACGACCGCTGGTCACGGCCCCACCACGTATGATTAATTTTCCCATCCAGCTTCTAGCTTCCCCCATTGCGACGACATTCCGTTGGGAAACTTTGATATCCATGTTCATGTATCTCACATATGTCTCTCAGGAATTCTCACCACACACATGCACGCAGGCCAGCTGTTTGCGATGCCGTCTCGCAGCCTGTGTTCCCGCCCAGCTGCTGCTGCTTGGGACGCGGCTAGGCATCGCATCCACTGTTCGCTGCTTCGTGATTCACGGTAATCATGATCGGAAAAGAGATGGAACTTTGCTGCTGAGGTCACTTTGACATTTGCGTTGCGTGTAAAAGCACGATCTGGGCGCTAATTCGACCTTAGGCCTCAGGCGGCCTGGAGCTAGAGTTGCAAGTACACCGGTTGATACCCAAATCTGTGTCTGCTCATCAGCCCGGACAAGATGAGCTGCCAGATCTCAACGCCGTGCTTCGAAGGCAATTACATTGGAACATGGGAAGAGGCCTTGAGGTGGATAGGAGCTACTTCACTGGAGCTGCATATTCCAGTTTCATGGACTGCTCTTCCTGTGAAGTCTGAAGCTCTTTTTTAAGTGAGGACTGACCATGCTCTAGCTGGAAAAGGGCCAATGACACTTACTTGTAGGCTGGGTAACTAGGTGGCAGACCGTTTATCAGCTTGTCTTCAACGGTCTAGTGCTCGCTGCTCTTTTTCTTTTCTTGGTCGAAAACTTGCTCGCGCCCTCGAACCTCGAACGCCATCGACGGTCCACCATCTATAGTTTTATCCATCTAATTACCAGCTCTTCCAACAGCTCACTACTGTGACAGACCGGCATCAGCGAGATCATAAGCACCACCCAGTCGAACACACGCTCCTCTTCAACCGCTTAGCGTGCCTGGAAAGTACTCCGACCTAGCGCGCACAAGACACCAGCATACCACTCATCTCGAATTGCTCCTCATCACGAACGACTGCAAGACCGCCATTAGACAACCAAAATGGAGGGCAGACAGGCCATTCGAGCCGTTGAGAACCATGACCAGCAACATCCGCTATGTATCCAGCCATCGAAAGCAAAAAACAAAGACACGCAAGACGAACCAGACACTGCTCGCAGTGAAGAATCGTCCCAGCCGTGGACCAAAACCAGCGAACAAGTGCAAGACGACGTCTACGAGAACGCCCATGAAATGGTTCGCTCCTGGCAGAACGGCCACGAGTACCAAAGCGTAGCCAGCACACCCTCCGCTCGCCGCCCCAGGTACGGCTTCGAATACGACTGGAGCAAAAGATGGGTCATCTACCGCACGCCCACCCGCATCTGGCGCGCCAGGACCGATGAAGTCTATCGCTTGCTCACCACCCGCTTTCCCACGCCGTACCACCCCCCGAACCAGCACGCCACCCGCTCTGTCTCACTCAAGGTAGAATGGCAAGTCCTTCACAAGTTCGCATGGTGCATTTGGCACTATCCCGTCGCCGTGCGCAACTACGGCGCAATAAACATCCCGCTTGAAGAGGGCGAGGACTGTCCGCCGCAGCAGCTTGTGGACTTGCTGCTCGCCGAGCGCCAGTGGGCGTACGAGAGGTGGCGCCTGGAGTGGAAATATCGCAAGCAGGTAGGGAAGCTATGTAGGGAGGTTGTTGAGGAGGAGGCGGCGGAGGAGGACGCTGTGTTGCAGGCGGAGGCGGAGCAGAAGGCGGTGCGGGAGGCGCGGGAGGCGGGGGAGCTGGAGGCGAGGATCGCGGCGAGTCGGGTGTTTCGGTATAGGTGTCGTGTTAAAGACGTTCTGGCGGCGACGCCACCGGCGAGAGCGGTCAGGTGGGCGTTGGGTTTGTGGAATGACTGGGAGGACCAAAAGCCTGCAGAGCCGGCCCACAAGCCCAGTGTGCCAAGGACGGAGAAGTTCCGCAAGAAGCTCGCGCTTCAGGAGCTGGACGCCGAGGCGGCCATGCATGCTGAGGCGCAGGCGTTGCGGAAGGACGTGAAGATGGGAGTTTCCCAGGATATGCTGCGATCGCAGGAGTTCACGTCGAAGTGGGGCCTGCCGAAGGTGGATTTCGCCTTGGACCTTGGTGAGAAGGCTGGTGACGGCCAGGGTGGAAAGTGTGAGCGTAAGGGGATGTGGACTGCGCTGCGGCGGCGGATTGGGATATAACTTTCTTTGATAGCAGAAAATATACGCACTTATTTTGTTGCACGGGTTTCGGGTCTGGGACGTGAAGCGCTCACGGACTGTGCTGTCCTTGTCTTTTTGTGCGTTGGCATGTCTCATGCCTTGGGGCACCTCCGTGGCTGGCTATGACAATGGCACGAAGCCATCCGAGTGTGTCACGCTCAGCGGAAGAAAATCAACTCAAGCCTTCAGGTCTTCTCACCCTCGTTGTGATCGAAACGAGAGAAGTCTTTGAGCTCAAATCCAGTTCGTGTATTTTAAGACTGGCCTTCCGCACTGCTGAGGGAAGTCTTAAGTACCTCTTTCATAATGCCCATCAACACTTACACAACCTCCAACAACACTAAAACTAAACCAAACCTTCCAACCACGAGACTACTCAAGGAATCATAAAAATGGCAACGGACGCGGAGCCCAGACAGCTGGAGTGGTTATCGTGGGGGATGATGTGTGTGTGCCTTTGCACAGGCTTTGGCGCTGGAACGGGCTTCGGTGTCATCCTCACAGGTGCTACCATGGCATGTAAGCCACCCTGTTTCTTTGCATAAAGTAACAAATACCTCTTCAAAGAGACTCAAACATCTTAATTATTCGAAAATGTTTTGCTAATATGCTTATTCAGTTTTCGGATATGTGTGGATGAACAAATTCCACCATGCACACCAGCCTACTGTCGGTCAGTAAAGTCATTGCGAAGCTCGATACGGCAAAGAAGTATTGAGACAAATAATCTAAGGGCCATTTTGTACATGTGTTGTTTAGGAACACTCTACTGGAAACTGGGGTCTAGAGGTAAATCAAGTCAATGGAGCTTCTTGCATCAAACACCATCCCAAAACTCAGGCCTTGAAAAGCAGATCCCAGCATATTGGTGGGGCTTCAAGTGATAGAGCTATCCAGTCTGCCAGTCTAGTTCTTTGGTGAAGTCACTGGAATTCTGGGAGACAGTATTATACAGCCTCATGGCAGCCACACCCTGGATCAGGTGGCATGGCTGTCACGACTGTGCCCTGCACACCAGCATCATGACCACACCTCCTCCCACTGACTGTCTGGTCCTCCCATTAGTAACTCTTGGATTTGAGGAGGACTATACATGCATTCATGACGTAAAAAATGGCCTCCATGGATATATGCAAGCAGCACCAAGACTTGTCGAAAGCCTGTGCCCTGAGGTCACTGTGCAACACTTCATCCTTCATCCTTCATCAGTGACTCACCTTGAACCACACTCATCTCACGTCTAGTCACCAGCTGGCATACGGGAAATATGCCAGGAACAGACGGATATGAAGGCTTTGTTGACTGCTTCAAATAGCTACCAGTAGTCTGCCAGCCACTGCGGCTTCCTCCTCTCAACCCTCACCCACAACCAAACACAAACAACCATTAAATGAACCCTACAGCTTCTCCTACAACAAGAGTCATGAGACTCACAGAAATATTTACAGACTGACCAACAGCAACTCATCAGCTCATCTTCCACCAACCAATCTTTTCTGCCAAAACCACCACCACAAGCCACCTCATCCTAGCTCCTATGCAGGACCAACCAAGGATCCCAAGCTTCAAAGAACACCAGCAAACAATCTAGAGCAGCAACCATGATCGAGGTGGTTTCCTTCCTTCTCTTTGTCGGCATGCTTGCCATCCGTCGACAGGGTTACTGCCTTGGATATGCCTTCACCTTTCTCTTAATTGGCCTCAGCATCCCAGTCCTCTTCAGCCTAGTGGATTTCGCTTCCAGACTCTCTCCTTCACAGTGGGAGCTAATAACATCTATTGTTTGGCGTCTGGCCAAGGGTGCCCTTTTGTTCGTGGTGATCATCATCATTGGGGAGTTTATGCTCGTTATTTGAATGAGCAGGCTGCTGCAGCTTTTCCTATTTCAAATGGAGTCAAGAATCCACATCTTTCGACCTGTTGAGCACTAGAGGTCTTTGTCCAGCTTGCTCTCACCACCATGGTATATTCCCCCACAGCCGCTCAGCCTGATCATCACTAAGGCAACCCTCCTCGCCGCACCCCTGTCTTCTTGTTGAGTGTTAGACATAAGAGACTTGTATTTAGCTGACTTTTCTCGGGATAAAGTGGACCAAGTAGTGTGCCACCAGGCTATTGGGCCATGGCTCTTTTGCAAATCACAACTTCAGACAAGCACATCATGATCAATGGATCTCACAGGAAGACTTTCTTTCCAAATTTGGCATATTGCCTGATCAGAACTTCGGAGAAGACAAAATTGATACGGGACTTCATACTGGGGAAACACTGCCTGCTGGAGTGGTCGGAGGGGGTAGCAGGAAGGCCAGCTAGCTACCTACTTAGTAGATATCTGGATACTGAGTACCTAGTAATGGCAAACATATGCACTAACCAATGAGAAAGGCAATATCAACTTCATTGGTTGCAAGACATGATGTTACTGATACATCACAGAATGAGCCCAAGTGCTTAGTAGGACACTCTTGGAGGTCTCATCTGGTGCAGCCCTGCCGCTAACACACACATTTCACCGCAACACCACAGTTCTGCCCACAGCAACGACCTGACAACAGCAAACAGATCACCAACCACACCTCCTTCCTTGATACTTTCTTGAACAACCCTGCGCCATGCTCTCCTTCCTAATTTCGAACGCTAGGCTTTTCAGTCTCAATGAGTTGGTCACCGCCTACTCCTCGACCATTGGCTTGGCAAGCTCCTGCGGTTCATCTACATCATCCCCTCACTCAACATCCACTCTGCGGCCATCTTCGATACTCACCTTATGTTGGCACTGATGGTTTTTGCAAACAAGGCCTTTTCTGGTCCTTTGACGGCGATACAGACACCAGGCTCGACCACGAGAAAATGGTGACTTGCATCATCATGCTTGTCCTAATGGCCACTTTGCATTGGGAGCTAGTAAGGCTGACAGTAAGAAAACTCCACTGACAGAGTAAATTTTTTCTTCGGTTCCAAGTGACATCTGCTATCCATGGGAGACTACAGGAAGGCGAGTTTGCACCCCTCCTGACACCACTGTTGCAATAGCCACAGGCATGAACAAATTACAGCTCTTGCGATGTCGCCGCCAGCAGGAACAAACAAGAAACGTTACCAAGCTATCATGCGAACTTCCTGCACATCAGAAACCTAGCAACCATCAATATGGCAAGCAGACCAACAAGCCCTCTGCACCTGATGGCTCTGTGAGACCCCACCCTCCACATTGGTGTGGCTAACGGAAAGCCCATCCTGCTGTAACTGCTTTGCCTGGCCCTGTGTGGAGTGATAGTCTTGGTGTGTTTGGCCATCAGAAATACCATTTGGGATTGTCTATGGCTGGCGCTCTGGCTGAGATGCACAAGCTTGGCAACGCTGTAGCAACGAGAAGGAGATTCCGTGGTTAGTTCAACACCTGCTCCTCACCTTCTTTCTGGGAACTCAACTTGCTGATTTGAGCTTTTGACAGGTCTGTTGCACGGTGCCAGGAGCTCTGGAGGAGTGATTATGAACTATAAGTAGTGATGGCTATCACTCAAGAAGACAAAAACGGGAAAGAGATAAGTTTCTGCACCAGGGAAAGAAGAGCTGGGTGTGCAATCTAGGACCTACTCAACAGATGTGTACTTCTTGCTACTGAGGTCTTTGTGGAGGTGAGGGTGCTGAAGCTGGATCTGTGCGGCGACAGTGACAGCTTAATAGCAGAATACATACGTCTTACCTTCATCCGTCACAAATGAGCAGAAGTGACGACCTCGGTAGAGAATACCTGGAAAATTCTTCTTCTTCGCATCGATGGACCAGCCATCGAGTGCAATGAAAAAAAAGGTGACTGTCTCTCTTATGTAGTGCAATAAAGAGGACTGTCCAGTTCCAAAGATTGTGACCACTAACTGCGAGAGGGAGCAGTCTAGCCAAAGAGCAAAACAGCATAAAAATATGATCAAGAAAGAGAAAGGAAGAGAGGTGATGGGGGATAGGACGAGGTACTTGTAGTGGCTCTATTGTGCTTGGGCCACCGGCAGAATTCCATCACATGTGACACCGCTTGAGTCTCTAGAGTGCAGTAGCTGACATGTGCCATGTGGGCTGATGATCATTGAAGCTAGAGGACAACTAGCCTGTTGTTCATAACAGAAAATGCACAGCACCAGCTAATAATTCCGAACATGGTTCCACTAGGACCCAGTCCGCGTCCGACCTGGAAAGTACCTAGGTAGGTACTTATGCAGTTTCTGGAATAGTTACTGCAGAAAGCCCAAGCAGACTGAAGATTGGGTAGGTATCAGAACACGCCGCTCAGCTATTATGTGCCCGCCAGTGAGGACTAATGCGAACAATTGCTAGTATCGCGAAGACACTAGCTGAGCTCAGAGGTCAGATATACGCTCGAATGACGACAAGCTAGGAGAAGTTGTCTGATGATCGCTGGCCAATTGCGAATTACGGTCCTCAGCCCGTAGTTAGTACCAGATCTGTACATGAACACGTGTCGTAGAGCAACGCACTTTTCAAAGAGCGGGTTGGGAAAGACGAGTCACCTTACTTGAAGACGCCAGCCGCCAATCCTCCATTCCCCTCTGCTCTTCCTGCATCTTGACCTGGCAACATACAAAACGCCTTTTGCTCTCGAAAGAGAGCACAATCCTGAGGACTCTGACAGCAATACCACGCAGACCTCAACTCGACTAACAACACACCATGCATCCTCTCTACTACCTCTCCGTCCTCCTCAGCATCGCCGGCGCCACTCACTACGCGCCCACCCACCACAACCACACCCGCACGCACAAGACCCACAACACCTTTCCCGCCATCCCCAGCCCCACCTACCGACACGGCTACGACCCCTTCTGTGTCGACAACTGCGTCCACAGGGCACTCATAAACATCGTGCCCGACTCGCGCAACTCGACCAGAGAAATCAGACAGTCCCAGCACTACTGCCCCAACATCGAGCGGATGGAGGAACTGGCCGTCCCGTGTCTGCACACGATGTGCATCAAACCCGTGGAGCGACACATCCAGGACCTGTACTGCAAATCCTGCGAGACCTGCTGCTACAAGTGTCCTGAGCGGTGCCGCTCGGGGCTGTCCGAGAAGTACTGCAAGGGCGAACAGGCACTGTCGAAGAGTGCGGATCTTGAGGATACCGAGGCGGTCTCTGATACTGAGGAGGCTCCGAAGACTGAGGGGGTGTCCTTCTGATCGAATATAAATGCGAGCTGGACAGGCGGCGCGCGTTGAGCTTGCGACCTGGGGTTGACTCGAACTGGACGTCCGTGTGGTAGTTTCACATTGCTGGAATGCGTACCACTAGCTCTTGTAATGACAGCTGTTCTCTTCTTCGGCTCGGGCCACACAAGTGCACCAGAGTCGATACCGAAAAGGGCGCTGGTGACTTCAGCAGCATGCCATCTCAGCATTCTCAGACGCTGTTGGCTGGAAGCATGAAGCTCGCGAAATAAAATCCGATCCTCTATTTTCCCATGGCATTGTAGCTGAAACTGCTGATGTCCTTGTTCCGCGGGTGCGTTCTGACGAACTTGTGCATCGTAAGCAAGATCATATGGTAAGGCATACGTGCCGACGAGAGACATGGCGAGGAGGCTTGCGAGCCTCTTCATGAGATGCTTCGTAGATTCACGTATCCCGCCAAACTCTATTTGTACTCTATGACTTCTTGCTCATGCTACGACCCAACACCAACGCTCCCATGGTCTCAACACCCATCCACGACTTTCTAACACACCAACGTCTATTTATGCCTTGACAAGCAAGCTCGTTCCCGTCATCTCCTTGGGCTGGGGCAGGCCCATGGCCGCCAGCACCGTAGGCGCAACATCGCCCAGCACACCCTCATTGCCCTGCTTCAAGCTCCAGCCCTCGGGCGCGTTGGCCATGATGAAGGGCACCTTGTTGGTCGTGTGCGACGTTTTGGGCTTGCCGTCGGGGAACTTCATCTCCTCGGCGTTGCCGTGGTCTGACGTGATGAACAGGATGTAGCCCTCCTTCTTGCACGCCTCGTAGATCTTGCCAATGGCCTTGTCCGTGGCCTCCACGCCCACCAGCGCCGCCTCGTACACGCCGGTGTGGCCGACCATGTCGGGCGGCGCAAAGTTGTTCATAACGAAGGGGAACTTCTTCTCGCCCAGCCGCTTGGCGACCTGGTCCGCGACGCCGTCGGCCGACATCTCGGGCGCCTTGTCATAAGTGGCGACGGACTTGTTGGAGGGCACCAGGTCCTGCGACTCGTCGCGGGTCTCAAGCGCAAACACCTTCTCCACGCCGCCGTTGAAGAAGAAGGTCACGTGAGCGTACTTCTCCGTCTCGGCGATGTGCACTTGCTCGACCTCCTGCTTGCCAAGCCACTCCGCCAGGACGTTGCCCATGTGTTGGGGCTTGAAAGCGATCTCGAAGGGGTAGTCGACCTTGTACTGGGTCATGGTGACCAGGTTGATCTTGGGGTAGGGGAAGTCGGGCCTGGGAGAACGGTCGACGTCTCCGAGGAGCTGGGTGATTTGACGGACACGGTCGGAGCGGTAGTTGAAGAAGAAGACATTATCGCCATCTGCTGGGAGTTAGCCAGGCGCGAGATCCGAACGAAGTGGGGAGAGGGAGGGGGTCCTTACCCTTGATGCGAGCATCGGCACCATTCAGAATAATGGGCTTCAGGAACTCGTCGTTCTCGCCCTTCTCGTAGCGCTCCTTGATAGTGGCCACGGGGTCGCTGCTCTCCTCGCCCTCGCCCAGAATCATACCCTTCAGGGCCAGCTCGATTCGCTCCCACCTCTTGTCACGGTCCATGGCGTAGTAGCGGCCAACAATAGTAGCCAGCTTGCCAGTGCCAATCTCCTTGATGTTGTCCAGAAGCTCTTGCAAGTATCCGGCACCGGACTTGGGGTCGGTGTCACGGCCATCACCGAAGAAGTGGATGTAGACCTCGGGCACCTCATACTCCTTGGCTGCCTTGAGGAGAGAGTAGAGGTGCACCTGCTTGGCGTGCTTTACGGAAGAATACTATCAGCGCATTGTTCTTCGATCTTTCCGAGGCTAGACGACGTACCACACCGCCGTGGGAGACCAGACCACACAGATGAAGTCTTCCGTTCCCGTTCTTCGCCGCCTCCATGCTCTTCTTGATCTCCTCGGTCTTGGAGAACTCGCCCTTCTTGATGGCCAGGTCAATGCGGACCACATCCTGCCAGACAACACGGCCGGCGCCAATATTCAAGTGTCCGACCTCTGAGTTGCCCATCAAGCCCTCCGGAAGGCCGACGGCAATAGAGGAGGCCTCGAGCTTGGTGTAACCGGTGGCGCTCTTGGCAAACTCGTCCATGACGGGAGTCTTTGCGTTGGTGATGGCATCGCCGTCCTTGGGAGAGTCGGCGCCAGGGACGCCCCAGCCATCAATGACAACTACAGGTGGGAAGAGGTGTCAGGATCAGTCACGCCAATCTGCAGTTGAAGCATGTAGGGCAGAGTGAAGGAGGCAAGCCATCGGAACGCAGCAGGATGGTAGGCACCGTCGCCTTCCCCTCTGCTCCCAGCCGCTCTTCCGTTCGTTTTTCTTCCCATTGCTCTCGTGAACAGTGTATTCGCGCCGACCTTGACAAAGGTGCTGGGCATTGGTGCGGAGAGAAGTAGAGGACATACTGAGGCAAGCGTTCTGTTCTGGTTTGGTCATTTCGTCTGCCTTTCTCTTCGACATGGATTATAGTTGGAAAGGGTTTCTCTGGAGAAGAGAACAGGAAACGGAGCGATGTCAGAATTTTTCAAGGAACTGGATTTAAGTAGGTCTCTAGGAAAAGTAGGCACAGTAGGAGAAGCGGTGATCGGAGCACAGACTGGAAGATGCTGCATACCAAGGTGGTCCGAGGTCAACTTGGTATCACCTGTTTGTTGAATGAGTTATTTTGGACCAGTAGTGGGGGTGGTGGGGGGCATCCGCTACGGATTTCAGGATTACAGGGGGAGCAGGCCCTGCGCAGGGGAGCTGTTGACCTCTGACGTCGTGCCGGGCCCCATGCGACAGGGATCTTTGCGCCGGCAGAAAATCAATCGAGGGGCATTTCTCGCTTCAACGCGACCATCGCGTCTTCCAGCACCTTCTCTTCTTTTCTTCATAACGACGCAAACCAAGAAGAAAAGAAAAAGCTCCAGTGCCACCACGGTCCAATCAATTTCAATTCTTCTTTTGCGACAACGCATCTTGAACTTCTTCTCCGTCTTTCCGACAATAACCTACTTTCCATCAGAAGCAACCAAGACCATCTTCAAACGACCAACTCGAATCCATCGAAGATTCAACACACTTACGCGTCAAATCGACCACAATCTCCCCCATCACACACACACACCAGGACACCATGGCGTCTGACCGTCCAGTCCTTCCCGCGGGCCTCAGCCCCGACTCCATCGACGTCGTCTCCGAAGTCGCCGTTGTTCTCGAGCGCGTGCGATACGCGCCATCCACCGACCCCTCCGCCGACACATCCAACACCATCGCGCTGAGAGACCTGCCCGCCGCCGTCGACCCGATCAAGCACAAGCTTCAGAATGCCCGCGCCGTCTTGCCCACGCTGCCAGACATCCATCGCACCATTGAAGAGCAAAAAGCCGAGCAGAAGCAAATGGACGAGAAGATCAAGAGACAGTTGTCCATACTTGCGCGGCTGCAGGGCAGTGGTCTCAAGTTTTCCGCCGACACCGCAACGGGCGCATTCGACGCCCAGATGAGCGGCACGACGGTTGGTGGAGCTGAGGTGGCACAGGGTCAAAGTGCTTCGGGCTAGTTGCCCAAGCAACACATACCCATCGATGCTGCTGATGCCGAGTTCTTGCTCGCAGAGCTTAGACAGTTATATGGATCCGACGATATGACCATGAACAACAAGGGCAACGCTTCCGAGCAGGTGGTTCCCAATCCCGAGCGCACACCAACGGGTCTTGGAGTTCGCTTCATGCTTCCTGGTCACGACACGCCTGTCTTCCCGTCTGCGATTGCCCAGGTATCACCCATCCAGGGCGACCAGACTTCTTCTGTCCAGGGCGACCAAACTTCTTCCATCCGCCCCGACGAGGTTCCTTTCATGCAGGCCAACCAGATCCCTCCTTTCCAGGGCGATCAGACCGCTCTCAACCAAGACAACCAGGCCTTCCCCACCCAGGACGACCAGAGTACATCTACCCGAGACGTTCCTACCCTAGACGATCATATCACTTCTACTGGTGGCAGTGAGATCGTTCCCACTCAAGACGACCGGATTCCTCCCACCAACGACTACCAGACCTCCTCCATTCATGATGAGCAGAACCTCACCGAAGAGATCGAGGCGTTGGAGCGGTCTGTTCAGACACCAGATCGTATCAGTGATCTTGGAGCTGGCCTGGTGCAGGCAGAGAACGAGTCGCCCGCCTTCCCGTCTGCACTTGATGGCAGCGACGGTGCCCGCCATGAGGAGCAGAGCTCTCCCGAACCACTCGAAGGATTCGACTGGGAGAACCCCGACCTGCATGATCCAGACGTTTCTGCAATGATCAAAGCGTCGTACCAAGAGCTGCCTTGGACATCGGATGAAGACGATGATGAGCATGACGACGATGATGGTGCCATCGATGAGGAGCTGCTCACGGCTGGGGTGTCTGCACTCGATGAGACGTCAGCTCTTGTCGACACTGAAGCTACGGCATTCATTCAAGCACCTGCGACTGTCGACGAGCCAGCTCTTCCTGTTGACGCCGAAGTCACGATATCTATCCAAGCAGCTGCAACTCTCGAGGAGCCAGCTCCTCTTGTTGATGCTGAAATTACGGCACCCATCCAAGCAGCTACAGTTGTCGAGGAGTCACTTCCTGTTGGACTAGAGCCGGCACCCTACCAAACACCTCCAGATACCGAGGAGCCAGCTCTTGATGCTGAAGCGACGGCGGAGTCCACGCCTGGGGCTGCAAACCGGGCGCCCGTCGATTTGCCCACGTGCGTCGAGGAGTCAGCTCCCATTGCTGGAGTGTCTGCATCGACTCAAGTACCCGCTTCTCCCGAGGCGCCAGTGAGCGCCGAGAAGTCCCTTAAGCGACCTCTCGAAGGCTCCTACGAGCTGCCACCACGCAAGCGCCAACGTACCGAATCGACACTCACAGCTGGCGGCGAACAGGAGTCACTTAATCGGGCTGTTGAGGATGACTGTGAGCGGCCACC
Organism: Ophiognomonia clavigignenti-juglandacearum; assembly: GCA_003671545.1. NCBI lineage: Eukaryota > Fungi > Ascomycota > Sordariomycetes > Diaporthales > Gnomoniaceae > Ophiognomonia > Ophiognomonia clavigignenti-juglandacearum. The sequence goes on along the minus strand of PYFS01001230.1, from coordinate 121,664 downwards.
ACCCAAGCGTCGAGGCATCGAGTCTTTGCCCCTAGCGAGCGGCCCACAACAGTCTTTGAAGCGCCCTCTGAGTAATGATGATTATGAGCAAGCGCCGTCCAAACGTCGGGGCATCGAGTCTCCATCCCCAGTTGGCGGCACACGGCAGTCCTTGAAACGGCCTCGCGAGGAGGAGGATGATCATGACCAGCCACCACCCAGACGTCGCGGCATCGAGGTTTGGCACCCACTTGGCGACATACAAGAGTCTCTCAAGCGCCCTCTTGAGGATGACGACCAGGAGCACCAACCATCTAAACGTCAACGTACCGAGTCTGCCTCTCCCGCTGGCGACGCACCAAAGTCTGTGAAGCGGCCTCTTGAAGGCGATGACCTCGAGCAGCCCGAACCCAAACGTCGACGAATCGAGTCTGCGACCCCCAAGTCTCTTGAGGATGATCGCGAAGAGCCTTCACCCAAACCTCCAACCCTCCAAACTGCGTCCCCAACTGAATACCAAGAGAAGTGTCTCAAGCGACCCCTCGAAGATGTTCACGAGCAATTACCACCGAAGCGTCAGCGCATTGGTGCCATCCCTGCAGCCAGTCATGTCCAGGTCACTATGCCTGTAGGTGAGCTTGGCGATCTTTCTCAAACGGAGGAGATGCAGACCGCCGGCGGCGAGGCTGATTGCAAGATCAATACGCCCTGCAAGCCCTTCATTCAGAAGAGTGGACAGCAGACCGACATGGACGCTGGCGCTGGTGGACTGTCTGCCGAAAAGAGTGTTCAGCAAAGCATCGTTGACGACAAGGCTGAACAGCATTCTACCAAGATGGAGGAGGTTGACGAGGCTGTGGAGTCTTCTACCACGAAGGAGGTACAGCACGCCATGGACGAGCCCGGCGAGTCTTCTGTTCAAAAGGCGGAAGCAGATGACAACGCCGAGCGTGCGCGTCCTGCCTCCAGCGGTCGTCCCCTGGCTGACTGGAACAGCCAAAAGGTCGTCGACCTGCGAAAGGCGCTTACAAGGAGGAATCTGCCTCGAGACGGCGTCAAGCGTGTTCTTGTACAGCGTCTGACCGAGTATGAGATTGCCGAGAATGCGGCTCTCATGCAGAACAACACTGCAGTCGACGATGCGCAGCCTGTGGGCTCTGCGTCCAATGAACGCGCCTTGACCGACTGGAGCAGCATGAAGGTCGTGGAGCTGCGAGCGGAACTGGCAACGAGAGGCCTAGATACAAAGGGAGTGAAGGCTGTTCTTGTGCGACGTCTCACCGAGGCCGAGGCTGCCGACAACCAAGCCATTGACGAGGCAGAGGCTGAGACCGAAATTGCAAACAATGCAACCAGAAGCAAGGGCAAGGGCAAAGCCGTTATTGGCAAGTCCATCTCCGAGGACGTCTCCTTCCCTGAGCCGCGCCAACTCACGAAGGAAGAAGCTTCCCCACTCGACCACCCAGTTGAGGAGGAGCAAGCCACAACGAAGGAAGAAGTTCACGACAACTTCGCAGAGCAGTCTCGCACCAAGGGCAAACAGGTCGCCTTTGCGTCGCCCCACCTCGACGTCGTGCAGGACGACTCCTACGAGGAAATCGTCTTGCTCAAGACGCCCAGCGGCGACACCAACGGTCAAGAGGAGGCGGACGTCGCCGACTCCCCCGTGTCCGTTGACACACCCCAGCCCTACCACAGCGCGCTGGATGACGACACGCCCCCTCGGTTCTCCGGATCGGGCACTGCCTGGTCGAAGAAGGCGAAGCCCGCCGCCGACGGTGGTTCTGCGTCGGCTTCGGAGCCCACGACGGAGGATGAGGGTGGAAGTCATGCCGGTATTGCAGAAAAGTGGAGCCTACGCGGCTGGGCCAAGCGCGTCGTGACGCTCTTTAAGCGCGAGTAAACCGGCATGCTGGCAGAATAAGGCAATCCAAAGGGAGTTGCCAATGGTGGAATACCAGTGAAGGATTTCTGGTAGAGGATTTCGAATGGAGGAATACGGCCGGGGGATAGCAAAGTGAGAATCACGGATTGGGGGTTTTCAAATGGAGGTTGTCAACGGAAGGAGATGGATTCTCTTTCACACACGCTGGATATGCGTTCTGATTTTAGATGTCGAAGATTCTTCAAGTCTCGAAGAACTAGATTTCCGCCAAAGGCAGAGACATTCCTGCCTGCATGTGGACAGAGCAGTAGATACGCAATCTTGTTTGTTTTTCACCTTGTCCCGTCCTTCGCCATGCCATGTTATTATTACCTATGCTGTTTCGCCCTTGTTCAGCGATTATGAGGAAAGCCCAACGCCATGCGTGGTTTTGCTGGAAAAATACACCGCCCAAAAAGATGGGAAAATGGCACAAGCAAAGTTCAACCCTTTTCCATGCCCCAAAGTTCACTACTTCATCCCAACGTGCTTCTCTTAGCTTTAGAAGACTGGCAAGTTCGCCGCCCGGAGGATGTCATCTGTGCCCAGGGTCGGGCCGCCGAGCACGGTCTTCTCCCAGAACAGCGGCCCGATCCAGCCCTCGCCCTTGCCTTCGTCGTCGGCCGTCAGCGTGCGCCAGTTGGGCGAGGCCTCGGTCTTGAGCCAGTTGAAGTCGTCGACTTGGTCCCACTGGTTGGCGGTGGGATCCTGGCCGGGGACCAACTAATGGGAATCGGACTTGTCAGTCACAGAGCAGCCTTAACACCGAAGTGGGAGGAAGGAGGACGTCATGAGAAACTCACGTATTTGGTCGGGATCTGGGCAAATTTGACCCCCGTACACCCCTCGATGATAGGTCGACTCGCACACCACAGGAAGACACGCACATTGACGCACTCGTGCATGCGTACCTGACGCGCGTTGATGACCAGCACACTGTCACGGACGCCCGTGATATGCGCGGGGCCGTTGACGTGGCCGGCGATGACCACACTGCCCTTGACGTCGTTGATGGTCAGACTGGCAAAGGGATGCGGGAGGCGCCCCTTGTCTGGCTCGTCGGTGGTGTTCTCGGCCTTCTTCTTGAGGGAAGTGGTGGGCACCGACATGTCGAGGATACAGCTGCGCAGCTCGGCGACGCGGCCAGCGGTAGTAGCGCGGGCGGCGGTGGCCGGGAGCAAGATGTGCATGTTCGTGTGGCCGCGGATGTCAATGTCGCGGGCGGCGCTGAAGGAGGGCCGTTGAATGCCGAGACCGGAGCGTGAGGCCATTTCGGCGTTGTAGTTTCTGCTTGGAGCGTTGGTGAAGGTGGGAAGCGCGCCGAGATTGTCGCGGTTCTCGGTGTTAGTGGAAGCAGCTGGGGCGCTGTTGCTCCTGCTGTTGTCGATGGTGGCGTCTGGGTATTTGCTGTTGCGATAAGCAGGAGAAAGGGAGGCAAGGAAAGCTTCTCGGGAGGTTGGCGAGAAGGAGAAGCGACCTGGAGGGTCGAGACGGGAGGTTTGGATAGTGAGTTGCTCGCGGAGGGCTTTGAGGGCCTGTATTTTCGTGAGCACTCTTGCCTCCAGATGCATTTGGATGTTTCAGCACCAGCAGTAACACACCTCGTTGTAGATCTTCTGATCTCTCGGCGGAGCGAATTCGGCAGCATCCGAGACCTCGTTTGTGAGCCTGGAAATTCCGCTCAAGACATGATCAGTGGCATCTTTGCGCTCCCCGCCGGTTGTGGAGATGTTGCCCAGGTTTGCGATGGCCTCTTGCAGAACTGTGGAAGAGTGTCAGCTTTGCGTGTTTGATGGAACCAGAAAATAAGAAAAAGGGGGATGGAGGCGGGATTACTTGTGGCTCTAGACTCGAAGTGCCGGTAGAAGTGCTCCTTTTGATCCATGTTGTTCTTGAGACCTGGAAAGGAGCTGTCGTAAGCTAGAGGTCCGCAGAGAACAGTAGGCATGATGGGTAGATGTGCGAGTGTGGTGTATAAGTGTATGTCTTGGTTGTAAATCTGGACAATGATGCTATGTAGAACGTAGTCTTTCTCGCCATATCGCCGTAAAAGGGATGTAGGATGACGAGAAGGGGAGAAGATGGATTGCATGGGAGAGGACTCGGGATATAAGCTCGAGCTTAGCGCATGTGCTCACCACCAAGAGGTCTGATGTGACGATGTTCCACCGTTAACTTTGAGTGAAGTAGGTTCGGCTCAAGCAGAGTGACGACATGGAATGACCATGCAGACGGCGTGTGGGAGGAAGTGGTGTGCACGGATACGGCGGGTGTGTCCTGTGTGTGGTGGTTGAGGTGCAAGGACCTGACAGCGGCACTAGGGTTCTGGCTGGTCGCCGGCGCAGTGAGTGAACGAATGAATCAGGATAGACTTCGGTGAATGGTCGAGATGTGCATGACGATGGAGGGTTGCAAGGCGGTGGCATTGGTTGCTGCCCATCGAGTAAGTAGTATTTGAGTTGACGAAGAACACAAGAAAAGGACCCCGCATCATCTTTTCTCGAAGTCCACAGCACAGCACGTACTGTGACATGAGGCAGGCACGACTTTGATACATCCAGTCAAACTGGCGGGTGACACTGCAACTGCCCGTCTGATAGTCGCCTCGTTGCAAACTGCTTTACAATAATTCCTGTCACGAGTTCTCTCCTGCTGCGTAACACAAAAGCATTGTATCTATCCGTGCCGCTTTCTAGATGCCCTGGCCAAGGTTCGTTCAACTTTGCGCGGAAGAACCAGATCAGCACCTGGATTGACCCCCTGGTTCCTCCATTGGACCCCTAAACCCTGCACATGGACCCTGAGCTTCCCCAGTTTCCACTGCCCGTCCTACCACCTGCGCATGCAGTCAATCCCCCGCATTCTTCACCATCACCCGATTTCCCATTGCATCGATCGATGTTTTCTTGAGATGTGACGTAGTGCCTTTTCATTTCTATCATACTACCTAGAGGTACCTACGTAGGTATTCGCGGTACCGACTGTGCTAATGCTCCGAGCATAGGTTAAACACTTCAGTGTCCGTCGCAGATGATGACTACCTAGGTACACCGCGCAGACGCTGCATTGCAAGGAAGGCGGAGGCCTAGAGTACACGATGAGACAACCCGAGAGAGAAACGTGCATCTCTAATCTTGTGCGTCGAATGTGATGTTTCTGTGAACTGAATGAAGACTGATTGTGTCTGCGGCAGCGGCTCAGCAAACTGTACTATCCGGGACCCGGGCTGTGATGCAGAAACGGCGACTGAAACAAGCGCAAAAAAGCTTGCCAATATCCTCTGATGTTCATCGTACTTCAATCAGATACGCAAACATCCCAAAGCTCTTGATCAGGTTGTTGTGCGGTGATTGTGTTGTCGCCGTGCTTGAGTTGGATGCAAGGTCAGCCTCACTTTTGTCAACAAAAAGATTAAGATGCAGAACGGAAATCTGAGGTCTAGGGTAAGTTGGGCCCACTTTCGACCTGAGTCAGCCAACTTACCCTATACCTAAAAATCAGAACTCGGTTTTCCTTTCTGAAAGTGAAGGTCCGCGCAGCTTCTTTGCGTACCTAGGTACCTACCTAGGTAGTCTCAGCAATGATGGTGCAGCTAATTTCTCTCGCTGTGGCCACCGCCGAAACCCGTTAATGAAGTGCAAATACTGCGGCAGCTTGTCTCATGTTTGCATATCTTTAATGATTATCTTGAAGTTCACATTCAAGGTTTGATAGTCGATGTCTTGTAGCACTTCACTTTCTGAAGCTCCGATAAGGAGCGATAAGGAGCCGGAGCCAAAAACTTTACCTCTGCTTGAAATGACGCGGGAGTAGGTATACCTAGGTATCCACCTCCACAGAACCTTACTTGCCAAGCTTCCAAGTTACTTTCAACTCGACCCTCTTCACACTTCATGAGGCCAGCCATTGACTTATCCCCTCCAATGGTCCCAGCAACCTCACGATGCGTTTCCTCCACACTCACCTCGTCACTATCGCCAATGGCCTCCCAGTCACCGCTTCTCGGTCCATCACGGCCCGGCCACTCCAGCGCTGCCTCCACCAGACCTCGGTAGCCTGCCGACCCCGCCAGCGCAACTTCTTCACCACGAACGAGCGTCTTGCAAAAGACAACTCTCAGAAAATTGATTCCCCGAGCGATGGTCCGGTAGCATCGGCCGTCAAAGATGGCAGCAAACCAGAGCTCGTCAAAAACAACCACCCGAACCAGAGCAGCAGCAGCAGCAGCAGCAGCAGTAGCAGTAGCAGCGGCGGCAAGGACAGGGAGAACAGCAACACCGCCAACAACAGGAAGAAAGGCAACAGCAAAAGCCCTTCAACCAAACCCAAACCCAAACTCCGCGACCCCCTCCGCCGCGTCGCCTCCCTCGCCCAGCGCGGCACAAACCGCAAGCCCCAACAAGCCACCCAAGACGGCGCCGCGATGCCAGGAAAAGACTACGCGCAGACCATCTGCGCCATCTGCGTCGCCGAGTCCTTCGACATGCAAGAGGTGCTCCGCTGCCTGCACGACAAGCACTACGCCATCGACCCGGACGGTATGGGCTTCGACGAGGACGAGGTCGTGCACGCGCGGACGTCGGCCGACGCGCGCGAGGGCGACTTCTACATCTTTGCGAGCGGCACGGTGGTGACGTGGAGCTTGCCGGCGGACAAGGGCGTGTACGTGGCGCGGCATGTCCTGCACAGCGCGAAGGAGAAGGCGCACGACGCGGATATTCATACGGACAAACTCACGGAGAAGCTCGAGTTCGAGACGGATTCAGCTACGACGCAGCACTCGATGCGCGGCGACACAGTGGTGCTGGGGACGAAAGTAGGCGACCCTGCGGCACCAACGTCGGCGGACACGGGACGGGCCAAGATCGCGTTTTCGTCTGGCTTGGCGCGGAGCACGAAGGTCGCGGTGCTGGAGACGCTGCTGGAGGACTTCTTGGCGGCCACAGAGAAGTACCCGGAGCAGCTGGCGAGCGGCCAGCGGGGGACGCGGTGGTGGGCGCATGGCGCGGAGAGTGTGGTGACGATGGATACGGTGTTGCAGCGCACGGGGGAGATCTTGCAGCTGCGGGCGCAGTTGAATTTCTTCAGTGAGCTGACGGACGACTTGCCGGACAAGTTTTGGGATCAGCGGAGTGAGCTGAACCTGGACACGATTTACGACAAGGTGGGCAAGGCGCTGGATGTGCCGTCGCGGATTCGGGTCATGAACCAGCGGATGGATTATGTGGATAAGATGCTGGATACGTTCCGCGGCTTGTTGCAGGCAAAGAAGGATAGTTGGCTGGAGGAGATCATTGTGATTTTGATCTCAATCGAGGTGTTGTTCCAGTTGATTAATTGGTGGCGCGAGTATAGGAATGAGGTGAAGGCGAAGGGTGGCGAGATTTCGTTCCGGGACTTGGGGCTGTGGGTGCTGGGACTGGATTGAGGATGATGTTCGTCCTCGTGTGAGTTGTGGTACGACGATGACGACGATGACGACGACGGATAGGAGGAGGAGGAGGAAGAAGAGGAGGAAGAAGAGGAGGAGGGGGAGGAGAGACTTTGAAATGATACCCAAATTTGTACCTGGTCGATACATTTGCATGTTGGCAAGCGCTGCATCTGCGAATAGACATCTTCACTTATTTCCCACCTTTTACTGCTTGACTGAGATCCCCTATTTTTCCTTTCTTTACTTGTACAAAGGTTAATGCACAAGGTTTTCCTGCGAACCTGGAAGGACCTGGAAGGACAGGGAAACGGAAGGTTCCCCTGGGCACCTGCCATAGTCCACGCAGACCTCCGTCACTGCCCTCCTCCACCTTTTTTTTTTTTTTTTTTGCCCCCGCTTCCACTACCGTCAACTTGTTTGTCGGCCTCGTTGAAAACATTTCCTCATTTCATCCATTACTTTGCAGGGACGCGACGGACGCTTTACGGTCGCGCCTCGTTGTGATCCTTTCTCCCACGACGCCAACCTAGTTTCCACCCACCACCACCACACCGTCGGCGCAAGAGACATCCACGCCAAAATGAGCTCCGCTGATCCCTTCGCCAGGCTGCCGCCTGAGCTGATCAAGGAGATCTGTGAGGTCGGATTGCTTCGCCTAGATGAAGACAGGATGGCGTCACTGTCGGCTTTGGCCAGAACCTGCAAACGCAACTACGAAATCGGCAACCCTATTCTCTACAAACACGAGCTCGAGGCCCAATCTGCGTACGGCATTGTCTGGGCTGCTAAACACGGGCGGGTAGATTCATTCGACAGGTTCCTGCAACATGGCGGCCGCGCTTATGTAAACGATACAGCCTTCTCCGTGGAAGCCTCCGAACGCAACGGCCTGCTATTCCGTCTGCTACCCGAGCGACGTGGGGTGCGAGACTGGTGGGAGCCAAGTTCAGGACAAGAATGGCGGATGGGACGGTACAGACAGTACAATTTTGCACCACTCGCCATCGCCGCAATGAACGGACAAGATGACATGGTCGTCCGATTGCTGAACTCTGGCGCCCGCATCGAGGCACCAGCCCAATACCTATGCTCGTGCTTGCCCCATACCGAAGCGGCCAGAGCGTTTAACGCATTCTACTGCCCGGATCAAGGCATATCCTGGACACCACTCCACCTCGCCGCCTGCTACGGCCATCTTTCCACCGTCAAGCTGCTCATCTCTCGTGGTGCCAACGCCAATCAAGTCGCCCGACACAACAACAAAATGCACGGATGCACCGCACTCCACGCGGCTGCCTTGCGAAATCGCGTCCCCGTCATGAACTACCTCCTAGACAACGGGATCTGCCGTTGCTCAGGTACATCCCAGTCCGATAAGCATGCGCTGCATATGGCCGTGCTCCACATGGGCAATATTGCGGGCGTCAAGATGCTCGTCGAGGCCGGCGCGGATGTGATGGATGGCGTCAATGGCCCCGCCAGCCCTGTGGAGCTCGCGTGTCGAGTGGGAAACTACGAGGCTGCGCTGTTCCTTATGGATGTGATTCCCGAGACATGTGAAATTTTCACAATCGAGGTGTTACTATCGTATATGAGGGCGAGTGTCGAAGACATGCTGTGGCACAATCCTCGCAATATAGTGGCTCTGTGCCGCATGAATGTGGACGATTGGGAGGCCCAGCGGGATCAACTCCTGCGTCATATTGCACACCTCGAAGGGAAGATACTGGCTGCCAGAGGCCCCTCCTGAAAATTGGCAACTAGCGCCGGCGCACACTGGTGACCAACTTCTCAATGCGGTCGAAGTGGAGCAATATCGACCTGAAAAGCGGCTCCTGACATTTCCGCAGCCAGTCATCCCAAGGTGTGGTCATTGGGGCACACATCGCATATGAACAGGATCTAGTGGGCGCGGAGAGATACTGCACGCTAGCGGTCCCAGCAACCTGAGGCAACAGAAGGGGATATGTGTGAGTATGGGTCTGGTCCTCGAATGAGGCTGCTGGACATTATCGCGTATAGGGTATTGGCTGACATGAATCGTTCGCAGGTTGAGGTGGGATCTTGTTTGGGGGGAAATGTCTTGTGGACTATGGATGGCAGGTCGCGGTTGCAGTATATCTACGCTTTGTCGGGAGCCATGGACATGACACATTTTCACCTCATTTGGAGGCAAATCGTCATCGTCAGCTAGATAGCAGAGGTTGCAACTGCTTGACTAGAACAGAACTTGGTCTGGCAACTGTCGAGGCGATGTGGAAGACCAAATCTGGTTTTCGCAGCCGATGAGCCTGTTTAGATGGACAAAAACATCCTAGTTACTTGGCCAAAACAAATGAAAAGCATTGAAAACGAAACTGCCTGCTCGTGAGCACCAACTCAAATTCTAAGTCTTCAGCCTAGATATCAACAGCTCCTGATCAATGGAATCGAGGTCCAGGCCCAGAACACCTCACGAGTTCGCAGTCGCATACTTCAATCAGTCGTAAATAACCATCCCCAAACCCCTCATATATTCCAGAAGCCGCAGAGCTGGTAGAGCTGTGACATCCGCAGAATATGTTTCCGCCAAAGCGCGAAGCCTGCCCGCCCACTCCAGCAACGGAACCACCTCCGACTCCGAGACAGCCGCAGACCGCAGCGTGCGGACAGTGTCCACCAGCGTACTCCACGGCAGCGGCTACGACACTGCATTGAAGACCTCGAGCGTCTTCGCTTTAGAAACGTGCTGCAGCATGGCGCTTTCCAGTCGACGGGCGCCAACGGCGCTCGGGAACGAGCCGAGGGGTTTTGAGGAGCGGATCAAGGCCGAGATCTAGGATGCTCAGCCCGCGCTTGCTGGTGTTGGCCGCGTCGTTGTGGGCCACCGATTCATCCGGCTGTATCCCAGCTTGTAGTCGGTCTTCACGTCAGCCAGGAGAGTAATAATGCCCCTGAGGTCAGACAGCCCGATGGTACTGGCTGTGCAGACGGGCTGCTACACGCTCTCATCGAGTTTAATCGTGCATACGCGATGGTTCCAGCACCACACCAACAGTGCCAGACTCAGAGTTGGGACTATAATGAAGGGTACCACGCTCTGGGCGAGCACTTCCAAGACGGATGCCCCGGCGGGGAGCATCTCCGGGGCTTTTACATGAGCCAGGATGAGCTGCTCAGCCGGTAGCAGGACGAGGATTCGGTCCACGGCTCGACTCTTCCTACGAACCACACTACGGCGGAGGTTCTAGTACGAGCGCTGGAACAGGGTTTGTCGGGATGACTTCTGGGTGGTGATGTGTCTCAGACGTGTAGAAGTAAGTACGATAGTCTGCCGTTTGTAAGGTGCGTCGCGATGTACGACATGTAGGGCGATCTCCCAAGCACAAATGGTCATTGGCCGTGTAAAATTGGTGGTTTTGCGCTTGTGTTGTTGCAAAAAAGAACTGCAAAAAGGGTCTGAAGTCCTGGGGCTAGGGTTTCTGCTCCCGCACAACAGCTGGAAGGGGGCCCCGTGATAGCTTCCCTTCCACTGCGCCACATCGCGCAGGGCAAGTGCTCAGCAGCAGGTAGTTGCTCTGTCCCTTGACCCTGTTCTCCGTCTTTCTTTTTCACCATTGATTTTAAAGTGAAGTTTGTCAACCTGACATAGCTTTCGACACAAATTTTGACCCACAACCCTTTCAACCAACCAAGACAACAGCAGTTGGCAGCCGCTGCAGGTCTTGCGGTCTTGGCTAGTAACTAATACTTGAACAGCAAGACCCAAGAGCGATACATACAACATGTCCAACAACACAAAGTCCGGACAGGCGAAACAGGCAGAGGAGAAGGCGCTTCCACTTCCTGCTTCCTTCTTTGACACCGAAAAGAGGTCTATCGCTGCTGCTGCTGCTTTCCTGATATTTCTCAGCTGCTTCAATGACAGATCTTACTAACATGCAATGATTCTCGCAGACTACTCCACTCTGGCCTCCATTCCGATTTCATAATTCAGTGCGGAGAGCGGGAATGGCGTGTGCACAAGTTTGTCCTGGAGCGCTGTGCATACTACAAAGCCGTTCTGGATCCAGCCAGCAGTTGGAGGGTATGTGGAAACCTTCTTTCTTTGATACCAGCAGACTTGCAAGTCTGTTACTAACTTGACGGACTTATAGGAAGTCTCAGAGTCGAAAAGCATAGTCGAAGAGTTCCAGCCCTTTGAAGTGAATTGGTTCATCCAGGCAATCTACTTCCCAGGTATGTCATGCCTCACAGGTGTACACGCCAGCTTTCTTTGTTACACATTGTGTCCTAATTCTGCTTTCATACTCTTTGAAGTCGACGATCTCAGAGCTGAAATTCCCACCAAATCCTTTCTCGAGACCTGTGTACGATTGTGGACTCTTGGAAACTACTTCTCATATGAAGCACTCACCAACAAAGCTCAAGAACAACTTATCGTACGCTGCAACAAATATTTTGTCCAAAGTCTGCACTTCGCGGCCATGCGAAACGGCGTCCCCTTCATCGACGACCTCATCGCTGCAATCAAGACCGCCTGGAATCCGGACTCTGCCAAAAGCCCTTTTCGCCAGCGATTGCTCACCCTGTTTTTGCACCTCCAACGGTATCTGCACAACCACGCAACATGCGCCGACCTACTAGAGGAAACGCCGAACTTTTCTCTCGACGTGGCAAAGGCAATGCTGCGTCTGGACGTGCCTCCCAAAGGCCAGCAGTCCGACGGCCTGCTACTCAACAACGACTGCCTGGCTTGCGGAATAGCGATCTTTGTTCACACAAACAAAGATGTGGAGAGGGACAACGTTGTCCTCATACCCAACACCCAGTCTCTATTCTTCGGCATGAACAGGTCGACGTATGCGTTGTGCTACGAATGCACTATGATTTTTGATCGCCGTGCTGCGCAGCTTGGTCGTAAGGATTACCTCGAAATCCAAGGCAAGGAGGTTATGTTGCTTCCCGACGAAGAAATTGAAAGTGGAGCCAGCTACGGCTTTGGACGTTTTGTTTCTTAAGGACATGGACCACATGCTATCGAGAAAGGTAGGTCAATACCCTTAGAGAAAGAATCATAGCAAGAGCGTAGTTCAAGGTAGGGAGTTTTGAAGGCTACAGCAGATTTAGCTAGCACAGCACATGGTCTTTGCACAATCCATCCTACCCAACTCCGACCCACACGCTCCCGTCTCCCATCTCCATCCTGTGCCGACGTGATTTAGAAGCCCTGCTTCTCAACCTGGGCCTGGGCAGCAGCGATAGTCGCATCGGCAGCGGGGTCGACGAAGCCGCAGCCGGTCTTGCCAGCCTGCTCGGAGGCAGCCACGGCGGAGCAGATGCCGACGGCGGTGGCGCCGATCTCAGCGCAGCAGGCGGTCTGGCAGTCGGCGTCGTTGACGCAGCCACCGGTGATGAACTGAGAGCCGTCGCCGGATCCGACGTTACTTGCGCCAGCGTTGTTGGGGGCGAGGGCCAGGGTGGCGGTGGCGACTAGGTTCTGGGTGTTAGCGTGAGTTCCTGAGATGTGAATTCGCTCTTCGTGTGGGTAGTACCCAGGTAGAGGTTACTCACAAGCCAAGACGGTAGCAATGGTGAACTGCATTTTGAGGGACTGTAGTTTTTGGTCTGGAAGAGACTGGATTAAGCAAGAAAATGGGTACAGAAAATAAGTGACGCCGGGTCAAAGAATGTAGAAACAATGATACAGAATTGGAAGAAAGGCAGTCCTCGATCTTCGGTTGGGGAAGATCAGTGATTTTATATACCGGCGATCTCGCCCAGTGTCCAGCTCCTCTTGGGTAAGCAACTCCGTCCAGGTCCACCCGTGCAACATCCCGCCGTCAGGTCACGTCAGGCCCTGTCACGGCTGCCAGATGATGCGAAGGATCGCCGCATGTCCGGAAATGTCGCTCCAGCCTCGAGTCCTGGGCCTTGAGCGAGCTGTGGAGCGAGTCGAGCGACCCAGTCTTACCATACAAGCTTGTCGAGGCTTGTCGAGACGTGCCGGGACACAAAGTTGACGGCGGTTTGATGTGCCTCGCAGCGCCAACTTCGTACCCTTGCGGTGTAAAAAAACACTCTTGGCGGCGGCTGCATTTCATGTTGGGCCAGAATCAGGAGCGATGGTGCGGGACAGGTTCATCCCCAGACTCGCTAGATGCGAGTGATGATCTGCGACACGTTCCATCTGTGGAATTTGTTTGGTCGGCTGTCGGCTGGAAGGCCTGTTCAGACATAGCGAATCATGCCCCGGCTGAACATGCCTAGCGATGACGACGAAGTTACGCTTAAGGATAAGCTTGCTCGGCGAGGATCCGGATTGTCCGAAGATTTTTGTCTTGCCCTGTCAAGTTCATCTCGTGGCTACGATGGGCTTCTTGTGGCATGTCGTCGAAAGACAGGGATAATGATGACTAAATAAGGCTCACGCTTAGTGGATCCCAGCCTTATCTCAGCCCTTCACACACACATCGGCCCACATTGAAATTCGACCTTCCTCCCAAGCCGTATGTACCTGAAGAAACACTGCAGAACTGTGCCACCTAGAACCAACCACATGAACCCTCATCAGAGTATGGCGACGCCGATCAGTATCGTTGTGCAAGAGCCAAATCCGATTCTGCCTGAAGTCGACTGGTGAGACCGAACGCACCCTGAAACATCCGAGCCAATCCACCCTACCCACCACACAAGGGTCCCCTCCCCTTGCTCTCTTTCCCCCAGAGCCAAACCTTCGTCCAAAACATGGCCCAGCTGTCAGTGGCGGCACGATCCGAATCCAGCCCGCCCCCGATATCCGATACACTGACCGTCATCCTCACCACCTCTCCGACCCCTTCGGCGCCCGGTACTGAGCTTCTGGACGCCATCCTGGACTCCTTCCGCGACAACTGCTCCACCCTGCTCACCTGCCGAGTCATCGTCGTCTTCGACACCTTCGTCGGCATCGCGCCCCTCAACCGCCTCAAAAAGGGCTACGTCACCGCCGAGGGCGCCGCGCACTGGCCCGTCTACAAGCGCAATGTCGAGGAGCTCGTGCTGCGCCACTTCGCGCCTTCCAGTGCGCACAGCAACAATGATGGCGACGACGACATCACCCCCTCCATGACAACCGAGCACCTCTCCGCAGAATGGGGCTCCTTCGGCCCCCCGTCCAAACCCAACACCACCCCCTACACCCTGCGCCGCACCCCGGACCGCCGCATCGCCTTCCTCGAGCCCGCCGAGCGCCTGGGCTTCGGGCTCGCGGTGCGGTCCGCGCTCCGCGCCGCCGAAACCCCCTACGTCTGGATCCAGCAGCACGACTGGAAGCTGGCCGCGCCCATCCCCGTGCAGGCCATCGTCGAGGTCATGGCGGCGTCGGACGTGGAGGTGCCGGTGCGGTACGTGTGCCTGCCCTCGGTGCGGCTGCTGGGGTACGCGACGTCCGCGCATGTGTGTTACTTTGAGGCGCTGAGGCGGACGACGAGGGAGTTTAAGCGGGAGTTTGCGGTGGCGGGGGAGGGGGGAGGGGACGGGGAGACGGTGCCGCTGACGCCGTTGTTCTTTTGGCATGATAAGACGCATCTGGCGTCGAGGCAGCATTATCTGGATCGGGTTTTCCCGTCGAGGTTAGCGATGCCGAGAGGCGCGTTCATTGAGGATCATATTGGGCAGCGGGCTAGGAATCAGATGAAGGAGGGGTTGTGGCTGAAGTGAGTTTGATTCTGGGCCGACTGTCCCGCCTTTATATCTGCTCTGGCTTCGCGGCCTTGGATTGTGCGTGACTGCTAACTTTCTTTCAGGTGGGCCTGTTGGCTCTACTACCCTGAAAATGGGCAGCAGCTGTGTCTCAGGCATCTCCATGGTAGGACTTGGAGAGGCACAGAAGGGGAGAGGAAGAGAATCGAGGAATTCAGGCTGGAGAACGCAGAGTCAAGGTCAGAGACGCCGTCTCCAAGGGTGTCCATGTCCCAGCCCACGCCCGTCGAACTCCCTGCTCGGCCGCAGAACTCACCAGACATATAACATGAATAACATGTCATCGACTCATTCGCATGCCAGAATCTCTAGCATATGTGTCTACGAAGAAGACGACTGTACGTTGCGATGCTTCACCAGAGTATAGTGAAGAATTGCCTGGTCATCTGGGTAGCACAGTACGGTTCTGGACACACAAGTGCACCTCTCCATTCGCAACATCCCCAAAGATGATCACTGAATATGACAGATCTGCCTCCACGAACAAACTCTCCAGTATGAAATAAAGCAGAGATGTAATTACATCGCGATGCTCTGCGCTAGGAGCGGCACAGTCACTGGGCATATGCCAACTCAGACAGCATGGCATGGGTCCCCGGTCATAACGAGAGACAAGGTAACACAAACACCTGCCTGCATACCACTGGGGATTGCTGACGTAACGTTGTTTTTCGCCTGTAGCTGCACGCAGTCATGTTCTTGTATCTTCTTGAACAAGTCGCTGTTCATTCTCCGCAGCCCTCTTCGCTTGTCGACACCGTCTTGTGTCAAATGCCACCTCTTGACTTGCTCCCATTGCATGATGCCCCCTAGATTCTTCGACTGCTCGGTGCCCACGTGTGCGCGTCCGAGCGCGCGTGCAGATGGAGCGGGATGTGATATCTGCAGCAGTCACTTTTGTGGTGTGCACATGTCTCGGGACTTCCATAAATGCAGCAGTATTGGTGTAAGAGCCCCATGCGCGGCTGTTTCTTCTTACCAGCCAAAGGCTCCTCAGTATCTGCTAAACCGAGCGCTACATCCAGGAACTGGACGACGCAGCCTATACCTCGCTCATGGTCAATGAGATAAATCGCCTTCGGAGTCAAATAAACGACAAAGCAGTCTGCAGTCTGGCCACGAGCCTCAACCACGGCAAATCCTGCACCATCGAGTACCCTTCCGAAGCAGTGGGATCTGGCGCTCTCACAGGCTGTGCAAACAACCACGCCCGGATTCGCTTCGAAGACGGTTCCCGACCCTGGCTCCTGCGCGTGCCACGCGTGACGGGCTTCGCCGTCGGATTTCCAGCCGCGCTTGCGGAGTATCTGATACGCAGCGAGTACGCCACCCTCAAGTTCCTGGAAACGACCGCCGTGCCGGCACCGCGGGCCTTCTCCTTCGGCGTTCCGTCGCGAGGCACCGACCATGGTGTTGGTGTCATCTTTCTGCTCATGGAGGAGCTGCCCGGCAAGCCGTGGAATGGGCAGGGAGACACTTCCAAAGTCTGGGAAGGCCTCGCTGGAATATATGAGGAGTTGGCGCGGCATCCGTTCACACAAGCGGGGTCGCTCTGCGTTGAAGCCCCTGACGATCTGCCCTCAGTCTCTGCCGTGGCCAGCGATAGATTCGTCTGTCTTGATCCATACGGGCCTTTCGATACGTCAGTGGCATATTACAAGGCATGGGCAGAGCAGTACCTCACTTTGATCGCGGACGGCCAGCTTTACCCCCAGTTTCCCGTCGAAGCGTATCTCGTATACCGCTTTCTCCAAGACAACGCAACCCAGCTTTCCGACGCAGAGGACGTGTTCTATCTGAAACACGTCGACGACAAGGGTGACCACCTCCTGGTCGACGAAGACCTGAATATCACCGGCATCATCGACTGGCAGATGGCGCGTGTCGTGCCGCGGCGCGAGGCTTTTGCGCTTTCGCTCGTCTCCGCGGACATGCATGCTCTTTGTGACGGTGAGGTGTCGCTCAGCAGAGAAGACATCGCGTTGCGTGAGGCAGTGCGGAAGATGGGGGCGGGTCTGGCAAGGTGCATGGAGGATGAGAAGACGAGGAGGTTCTTTTGGGGCTTGGGGCTTGAAGCTCAGTGGACACTCGCCTTGCCGCTGGCAAAGGCTATCTTGCAGAGTTTCGGGGTTGAGGAAAATTGGGATGAATGGAAAGAGGCAGCGATGAAGCGGTACAAGGGTGACGAGCGGTTGTTAGCTCTCGTGGAGGAATATGGCCGCCATGACTGGCGTGTGTGAACACAGTCTAGTAGATTCAGAATATCCAGGCGCTTCTCGGACTCGGCTGATCACACGTCTGTAAAGCCCCGCCGACGTTAGAAGTACACGACAGCTGCACAAAGAGAGCGCGACTTTTCTGGCGTCAAGGATGTAGGTCAAGACTTTCAAGCCATTATGATTCTGAACCCTAGCTTTATGCTCGACACGCTCAATGGGTGTCAAATACCGGGTCTAAAGCAGGTCGCGCTGATAGTCTGTGTAAATGCTCTCCGTGTATGCGGAACAGAAACGGTCCACCAGATATAGACCCAGCCAAATACCACAGACCGATCCCTCTCGACCAGACCTCCATTCTCAAAATTGACCGTCCTCACCACTCAATTCTTGTCCTTGCCCGTGGTCGAAGAGCTGAAAGTCTTTGGAGCGAAGCATTTGCTGCAATGAAGCTGTAGCGTGCCGGACTTCACCCAGTGGACGAAGCTCACTTGAGTATCCACTTGTTGGAACTTCATGCCGCACTTCGAACACTTTACACTATATTGGGTAGCTCGGCGGAGATTGTCCGCAGCAGTCATGCTTAAGTTGACTCCGGCGGTCATCTCCTGGGCCCAGTCAAGTGCAAATTCCGGGTACTCCGCCAGTGTCTTGTTGAACCTCTCATCCTGCGATACGAAGTTGATTCTTGAAATCACAGCCCCGAATATGCAAGGTCGAAAAGCTTCCTTTAGCCGAATGTTGTAGGAATTGTAGATCAAACGGATGGCGTTCAGGAGGGCGTCGACGTCGGACTTGTCATTATCGTCACCGAGAGGGTGATTGCGCCAGGCTCGTGAGCCGACCTCGAGCTGGAGGTTCTGAATTGCCAATTGACAGAGTTCGGGCAGATTGAAGAAATCGCCAAGTGTCCAGACGCTTTTGTTGCTGCTGAGGTATGTGGGCTCTCCCAGTTTGGAAGTATTGACCGCTAGAAGTGCGCCTTGTAAGCTGCGGGAGTCAAGGCAAGTGCTAGCAACTGCGACCATTCTTACCTCCTGTGTACAAGAAGGTGATGAGGCACTCCACCTGCTCCTCGTTGAACTCGCAGATCTCGACGACACCTGTGCGACCCTCCTATATTATTCCATTAGTTTCCATTGCTTCGGGTGCCACCAGATTGACAGGGCGATAGTCACCTCGAACGGGCCTGTCAAGGCTTTGTGAAACCACTCGCTGCGCGGGCACACGATGACTTTGTGCACCTGCCAGACGCGATCGCCACACCGAACCTCGGCATCGGCAAAATCGGTGCACTTGAGCGACCTGTCAAGAGCATAAGTCAGAAAATGAGGGCACTTTATGGTGTCAAGGTTCAACCTACTTGCGCCCAGACTCCTGGTACTTGCTCGTGCTGCTCTCGAAGGACCAGATTTTGTCCCTGAACTGTGGGACGTCAGAGGGCTGCGCCTGGGGGTGCGGGTTGGCCATTTTGGCTGGCTGGGATGTGCGGCGGGGACTCGAGAATGGCGTCAAGGTCGAATGCGCGCGAGATCAGAGCGGCGCAGGAACCACGTGTTTGTAGTCACTTCGAAAGGAGTGATGTGTTCAAACTGCGGGGAGAGACGATTGGGAGGAGAAGTCTGCCTGCAACTTATGGAAAAGGAAAGCTGAAGGAGGCTCCCAAGCCTCTAATCAGCAGTTGCTTGGACAAAAGATTAGCAGTTGTGACTTGAGGGTGGGGCAGGAGGAGGGGCAGAGGAAGTGCAAGCGATTCTAAGGTGAATCTGAAAGCAAGGCAAATTTGCGCGCAACGACCTCTTCCCTCCCCCGGTTCAAAGCGCAAACTTCACCAGCAGGCCAGGCTCTTTTAAGTGTAGAATTTCTGCCGTAAGTCGCCGCTCCTTCCTACCTGGGTACTTGGGTAGTCTTCTATCACCTTGTTCCTGTCTGGGAAACGCCAGAGGCTGCACGATCGTCGCCTCTCTCCTCCAGCTGTCGCCTTCCAGTTCCCGCGACTGTTTCCTGCCCCGTGGCCTATACCCGCCCGCCTTACGGAGCCTCAATTGTCCAAATAGGTCCGATCCTACACACTAAGCAACGCACGTGAGCATCGCGCGCCGTTCAACATGGAGAACCTGGATCTTAGCAGATTCGACTCCACAATGGAAGAGTCGGATCTTCAAGCCGCGTACCTTGCGTAAGAGTTGCTTCCCGGCCATGCATATAGCTCCAGCGATATGGTCTGTACTGATTTCCTTCTACACAAATAGGCTGTTCAAGAGCGGCGAGTTGTCTGACGCTGAAGTTCGCTGCGGCGGCACCACGTTCAAGATCCACAAGGTCATTGTCGTCACCCGTTGCAAATGGTTCAGGGCAGCTCTGCTGGGTTCCTTCAAGGTAAAGTGGTACCCCTTCTTGTTCCGACCCAGCAGAAATTCTGACATGGTGCAAAGGAGGCTTCGACAGGAGTCGTCGACATCTCCGACTTCACTGAGCAGCAGATGTCGTACTATCTTGAGTACCTCTACACCGGCGGTGCGTCTTTCCTCTACCTCTCCTCTAAATCTCTCACAAAACCTCAGCGACCCCGCGGTGCGACTTGGAAAGCTAATTGTTTCACTCAGAGTCCAAGGTCTCTTCACCCATAGATTCAAACGATTTCCACACTGGCTGCATTCGGCTTTGGGAGATCGCCAATTTCTTCGGCAACGCCGAGCTCCAGGAGCTGATCCTGAAAGCGCGCAACCGCTACCTGGATTACTGGAATTCCAGAACCCGCAGCTTGAGCGA
Organism: Ophiognomonia clavigignenti-juglandacearum; assembly: GCA_003671545.1. Lineage (NCBI taxonomy): Eukaryota > Fungi > Ascomycota > Sordariomycetes > Diaporthales > Gnomoniaceae > Ophiognomonia > Ophiognomonia clavigignenti-juglandacearum. The sequence goes on along the minus strand of PYFS01001230.1, from coordinate 101,617 downwards.
TGCGCGCATTTACAGGATCGAACAGAACTTCGCGAGAATCTTCCAGGCTGTCCGCGGTCTATACGCCAGAGATATCAGTGACATCCGCAAAATTTTCTTGCCTCGTCTGCTCGCCAGTCTCGGTTACTGCTTGCGCGCACTTGCAAAAATGCCATCCTTCAACGATTTGCTGGAAGAGATACCCGAATTCGCCTGTGACTGGGCAAAGGTCATGACAGCCGGGCTCATCTCGAAGCTTGATGACTGTCTTCCAGCTTTCAGAGAAGCGAAGTCGTGGTGTGCGGGCGTAGTATAAGAGGAGCCCGGTAGAAGATTCTTCTCTTCCGTTGCGTCTCGGATAACGAGAAGAGGGGGGGGGGGCGGCTGTCTTGCGCAAAATGCGCACCGCTGTCAAGGCGACTGAAGTGGCAGCCCCAAACGCAGCTCAAAGGAACCAGGCGAGGTAAAGCGTTTCAAGAAACGCATACTGAGCCCTGATACTCGGGATTTCTTCACGTGCGAAATGTCAACATGATTGAAATCGTTCTCAGATGGGAAGGAAGGTGGTCTTGGTCAACACTCAAGGAAGTCGGCGCATCCCTCGGGGCAAAAGGCAGCCATGGAGGACATGTCACATGGCGAATACAGAGATCTTGGCGGCAAGAAACAGCAACTCAAAATCACAGACTAATTGCTTCTTCTTTGCCTAGCGTGGCTAGATGCTAGATGTTAAAGATTTCTGCCTTGACTTTTCCCAGGTCGTTTGTTGTTTCTGCCGCGATGACACACCTCTTCAAAGTTTGCGCAATGTCTCGGTCAAATTGAGATCTACCAAACTCCTCAAGCTGCCTATCGCGAAGAAGGCTGAGATCTTTTCCAAAGCACAAAGCACTACATGCTTGTCTAGTCCAATCCATTTGGCGTGTCAGAAACTGCTTTATCAGGACCGAAACATCACGATCACTGCGCGCCCGGCTATCTTGTCATAGCTCTCCAAGACAGCCTTGATTTTTGCTCGCCGACAATGCAGCTATAAAGTGTGAGCAGATTTGATTTTACTTGCACATCGCTTCCTACGGTCAAATACCACGCACCTGCCCACCTACATACTCATCATGAGCCAGGGTGTAACCCAGATGCAGGAGACTAGTTCTTTCGCCGATTTCCTTGCCCGGATGAGGAACGTGTCATCTTCATCAGCACCACAGAGAGACGCAGATGCGATGTCGCGCAAAGAATGGTCGCCTCCCTTGGTGATGCACCAAGATGCATTCCATGAAGAAAACTTGAAGTGATGTCTCTGATCTCGCTCACAGGCTATGCCCCAAGCTAACTCTGGCGCACAGGATGCTCTCTTCGGGTTCCTTGTCAGACTGCAAGGTCTGCTGTGGAACCAAGACGTGGAACACACACAAGGTCATTCTGTGTACGCGGAGCACCTGGTTCGAGAATGCTTTGATGGGCTCATTCTCCGTACGGATCATCGGGCTTTCCTGCAACTCGACGCAACTTGCTGACGAACAAGTCATATTAGGAAGCAAGCACTAGCATTATTGAGCTTCAAGAATTCGAGGAGGAAGAGTGTGGCTGTCTCTTGCGGTGGCTACACTCGGGCGGTGAGCATTGTAATACCTTATTGACTATATGTAAAGCATATAACTAACGGTTGGGTGCAGCCATCGATTACCAGAGACACTTTCCGAATGCGACTGTCTTCGTCGCAATGATCAAGATCTGTCGAATTGCAGATTTCTTCGACCTTGAGTCACTTCGTGATATGGTCATCAAGTACCGAGACAAGCACGCCTCGCACCTCACCAAGCTCTTCCGCGAATCTCGATGGGCTGACACCTGGGCACTCACTGGTTTGTGGGACGCTGTCAGTGAGCTGTATGATCCCGACATCCCCGAGTCCGTCAGAAACGTTTTTGAGCCAACCCTTGTGGGCCTCGTCATCCTGTTCAGCCGCCAGTGTCTACAAGATGAACAGCTCCAGGGTCTCCTGGATGACTATCCCGAGTTCGCCTCAGCATTGGCTCTTGGCCTACTTGAAGGGCTGGGGGCTAAGAAGCCACCAAAGAAGAAGGATTGGGGCAGAGACTTGGACGGCAATCCATGTGAAAAGCATGGGAAGCAAGGGAGAACGATGGATACCTTTGTGTGGATCAAGCATGGAGTGTTCAAATGGCAATGTGGAGGCTGCGTACCATTGCCATCTGCAAAGGCGCTGCAAGATGCCAAACTTTGCAGCCTGAAGACCAAAGGCGCATTGAAGATTGTGAGCCGCCACGGCGCAGCCTTCATCAGACCTACGAGTCCGCAAGATGATTAAACTGATCTCGGCATGCGCTGTTGGAGGAAAGACATGCACTTTCTGATCTGGCATCATTCATCGTATCATATTTTCTCATAAGGGAACCTGGACGGGGCGGGTGGGGTGGTGGGGGACTTTCTCCTTTCAACCATTTATGAATCCGTTTCTTCTATTCCTGGTTCTCGCGTCCTCAAATTAACCACCTGACATCCCGGAAAATGCCACCTCTAATCCTCGAACCTTAAATCCATATGCTCGACCATATAATCCACAGTGTGGACCTGGCCGTCTCTGACGGCCTCACGCCAGGTCCACGTCTGGAGGTCGACCTCGACGCTGTAGAAGCCCATCATTGCGGTGAACTCCTCAGTGAGACTATCCACCCCCTCTAAATCAGCTTCAGATCCAGACTGTCCCGCAAACATAGAAGTGACTCACCAAGTTCGGGTCGCCTTGATGTCAGCAATCCGCTGAAGCTGCGACTCCGACTTCTTGCGGTCGTCGTGCTCGCTCAGCTTGCCGCCCAGGCAGACCTCGTCGGCAATCAGACGGAGCGTCTCGTGCCAGGTCCGGACGCTCTTCCAGCTCTCTAGACGGGCCTCGCTGCCGTCTCTTCGACCGATCTGGGTGTCGCAGCGGTTGTACGCGCGGTTGAGGTAGTACTTGTCGACGCCGGAGATGTCTTCCGTATACTGCGTGTACTTCAGGGCCTGAGGAAGCTTGCCGATCTGGTCGGTGAAGAGTTGTGGCTGCTGGGTGGAGTGTCAGTTGTGTGTCCTCTCGGGATTGAGAGGCTGATGTCTTCAATCTTCGAATGCTTTTAGTCGAATGCTCAGAGCCAGATGCCCAAAGTTGGAGACCCAAGGTCGGAAGCCAATGTCGGAAGCGAAAGACCGACCCCAAGAAAGGGTGTCGACAATCCCATACGGGTGAGATACTTGTGAAAGACAAGTGGGGAGAAATGGGTGTATTACTTACTACGGCTATTCTGCAGATGCGTGTGGCGGTGATGATGAAAGTGTTGCTGGAGGTGGATGAGATGGTGTGGTATGCTCAATACCTTCTGATGGCCGGCTCAAGGTCAACAACCTTGGTGAAGGAGGTAGGTTGCAAATGGGAGGGGAAAAAATGGTCTGGGAAATTGTGCTCATCTTAAAAAAAGAATCAAAAAAAAAAAAAAAAGTTTTGGGCAGCAGAGGGAGCGCCAACCGGTCTGTGCTGGAAGAATATGGGGTTGATGCTCGAGGATGTTTTCCTGTCTCTTTGATGATGACCAGCTAGGCCATACTGCACAATTTGAGCACCATTCTGGGTCGACCAGAGAAACCTAAGAGAGAAGAAAAAGAAAGAAGGAAAAAAAGAAAAAGCGGGAAAAAAAGGGAGAAAAGCGAAAGAGAAAAAGAAAGAGGAAGGAGAAAAAGAGAACACAAATCATTGTATACTGAAATATGGTGCTCTGAGACTAGTCAGTGAGATCAGATTTTGGGCCCTCTGAATCAACTACAGAATAGTTGGCGGTTGACTTCTTGGTGCGAACTGCCACCATTTCCACGTTCTCGTAATCTTTGTGTTGCTCAGCTGCTGCTGCTCAGTGAGCTGGAGCTGGTGCTTGGACGAGTGCTGGAGCTTGGATGGGTGTTGGTGCTTGGATTCAAGCTGGTGCTAGGACTTGAGCTGGAACAAGCGGAGCTTCACCACACTCTCAGCAATTCTTCCAAGGTCTGAGCCAGTGTGTTGCTATCCCATAAACCTCAACTTGATTGCTCCAACATGATCACAAACCCATAACAAAATAGAGTGACAAGTCTTGTGGTCTCCAACTTGTATGGCTTGTATATTACGGCCCTCTGCTGTGAGTCAAATATCTCCTGAGACACAAAGAAAAAGGAAGCTGTTTTCTGGGATCTGGAGGTATGACGGCACGAGCTTGTCCGGGTTGTAGCAGCTAAAGTCGGCGCATACGCTCAGGATGGATGAAAAACCACTCTCAAAACACAGAGGGGGAAAATAAGGGGGCAGGAAGGCTCTGGAACGAGACGGTCATCGAGCAGGGCGCAGTCGAGCTCGACGCGCACAGCGAGGTTGATGTCGCCCATGCGGTAGCGGATGACGCGAGACTGGCCCGCGGAGGTGATCAGACGGGCACGTTGATGGCGGGGCCGTAGCCGCTCGCGGTGAGCGCGTGGCAGACCCAGGGAGGAGGGATATGCGACTTGAGGGCGAATGCCGTGGCTGTTGCCGTTCTCGGTGTCGCCGAGGCCGCGGGGAACGAAGCTCGAGGGTAAGAGCGCATCCTGAACGACAGATAGGTTGAGACGGAAGGGGACCAGGGTTGCGCTGGTGGGGTTGGCGAGGAGGGAGAAGAGAAGAGGGGACAGGGTAAAAAAAACAAAAAAAAAACAAGGGACCCTCCCCCCAAGTTGTCCAACCTCGACGAAGATCCAGCTAGACATCCATGAATGTCCATATTCGTGAACTTGCTGAATACGCCCGATCTTCCGTCTTCCTCCTTGCCGGTCCTCTGCCAAATGATCGGCCCTCAAGACCGGGCGTGGGACGCGAGATGATGCCAGCGTAGAAGTTGGCCCTCAGCGCCAGTGTGCCACGTCTCGACAGTCTCGTCCACTGCTGGATCCATCAATCGTCCAAGGTATCCTCCACCTGGGCCTCGCCAGGATGAGCAGAGGGATCGGAGAACATGTTGTCGTCGTAAGACACCTGAACGTCGCCAGGAGCCTGGACAGTCATATCGTCGAACTGGGATGGGTCGTAGGCCTCCCCGTTGTTGTCAGCCGCACAGAATATGTGCTGCTCTGAGCCGTGAATCTGGCCGTCATTCGTAAGCTGGTGAAATATGCCGGGCTGCTGTGTGTCGTCGACCTGACCATTGTTCGTAGGCGGCTGGCGCATGCTGGGCTGGTTCGGGCCAAGGAGCTGGTCGTTGTTCGCAAGCTGGTGAGCCATGCATATGGAAGCAGGTGCTGCTCGTACTGTACATGTGCCTGTCCAGAGTATGGGGGCTCTCGAAAGCCGGTGGAAGAAAAAAATGCGTTGCTCAGCGTTCATATGTCCATAGAGTGGACTTTGGTGATGTGCATTGGGAGGGTGGCCAGATTGATCATCTCTGGATTGCACAACTTAGACTCGTAATTGGAAGACGGTGAGGTGGGGAGTTGTGGTGTTGTACAGAGTGAGAAAAAAACTGTTGCGTTTGGTAGTCGCCTAAATGCAGAGACGCTGTTTTTGTCGTCGTACGCGCACATTTGATATGGCTTGGTGGTCCCGATGAGGTACAGATCTCTAATGGCGCACAGTTTGTTAGCCTGGGTCAAGTTTCTCTTGTGTGAATGCAACTGGATGGTCACCTCTACATGATTGGTTCTTTGAATTTCCCTTGGGATCCCCGGTGCCCTTGAATTGCTGCCTTTGGGTTGTCGCCTACAGATGATCGAATGAGGTACTTGTATTTGGGCCAGTGTCTCTCCGAAATGAATATTGGTCTACACTGCCCAGGTTGCGAGTTCAGGATCACGAGCAGTTGTGCAGATTGACAGCAAATAGCAATAGCTTAGTGTTGTTGGTTTTGCTGGCTTGAATACCTTCTGGTTGCTGAAAGACAGGTGAGAAGGAGGCGGGTGCAAATCTTAATCGCTACCCAGGGAATCTCTTGGCGCCTTGGGACGAAAGAGAATCTTGAAATATGTGGAAAAGGTTGAAGTAGGTAAATTTATTGGGAAAGAGGTTGAGTTGGACTTCCATCGAGTTGTTGGGAAGGTAGATTACAAGACGACAGGAAAAAATTGGACGACAGGATTATTGTCAGGAACCTGGAAGGCAAGGAAGCCTTGCTGATTTTTTTCAGCAGGGGGGCTATTCACTGACATTTACCTGCTATCTAGAGTCAACCCCTGCAGCCCTGCTCGCGGAAAGCTCGAGAGCACAGATAGGAGTGTCCTTGACCATAAGATGGGACAAGAATACTAAGTATTCGTTCAAAGAAGCAGAAGCTGCTCAAATCAACCCATGGGCCCCACAATATGTGGCCGCCCCAGCAGGCCTTGACCATCAGGTTCCCAGTGGCAGTGAGTACTTTCCCCGATCCATCATAGTCTGCCACATCATGGAGCACATAAGCAAGATGAGCAGACAGCCCTGGAGTAGTGTGATAGGAAGGGCTAACAATAGTAACAAAGGAGCTATCTTCTTGCAACCTAGTTAGAGATGCTGACTTGAGAACCAGATACAAATTAATTCGAGATCACACCGCATGCTGCACAATCACTGTCAGAGGATCAGAAATCAAAATGTGGTGGTTCTGTACTGCATTTGAGCAGCTGTGCCTACCTGACAGTTGCGTGGGGCGGCCCCAAGCCAAAGTCCATGATCTTGTGTTGACTGTATGAGATCTGCCCAGCACACTGATGATGTTTTGGGTAGCCACTGCTTAAGTCCAGACGGTGTGACGGCTTATTTACAAGAGCAATTGCAAGCCCGGGCTCTCCGAAGATAACTCCGATTTTGCAAAAGCCCCGTGCGCGTTTTGGAGTTACCAGTGTAGCCGTCATCTCCATGTACTCTCGTAGAGGCCCGACTGCGATTCCCAGGTGGTGTCGTACGCGCGTAATCATTGATGATTCGCAGAAGACGACCAAGGTCTGCGATAGGCGGAGCCGGCTCAACTGCAGGTGGAGAGATTGCTGGGCGAGGCCTCCGCAAGCTGGCAGACACTGCTGGCTGCTGAGGCTGGTAGGTTGTTCTTAGTCTCGAATAGACAATGACCACGAGTTCAGAGCTTAACAGATGTGAGTGATGGATGGCAGCCTTGGAACCTCAGGACAAGGTAGGGGGACCGGAAGCTCAGTTTTACACGTTCGCAACGGACTACCATGATTGAGGCTCTTGACACTGTGAGAAGGCAAACGCAAGTATTGGCTGTTCATACTTTCTCGACTGCCCAGCTGCTGTTACCTAACGCTGCGTACCTCCGTATGTTGACCTTCTCGCCGCCCTGCCTGACTAAAGTAAATATACCCTCAACGGTCCAACTCCACATCAATGCCTGCCTTGTCTGGAATGCCAACTATTTGTTCAGAGACCATCCTTGATATATTCGAAACTACCACAAATCTCTTCCCCCATGATGTTTCTCCCGTACTGCTTCGCCCAATCCCTCATAGCAATGTGCTACAAGAGTTAGAAGCGTCAGCTTCAGTTCATCTTGAAAATGGAACATACGTGCTAAGTTTAGAAAACAATGTGATTTCGGGCTCGTTATTCACCGCCTCCCAGATATCAATATTGTTTCCGCAATCGCTCTATGCGCCGGCCCAGACGTCGAAGTAGTCGATCTCATCGGAACCACAAGGATTCTTGCCTCCACTGCTGCAGGCGTACATGATCGTCGATCCTGTCTTTGCGAAGACTATTGTGATTTCAATGGTCAGCTCATCTCGCTTCTGGACTTGATCTGGGAGTTAATCGCCATAGCAAGAGGCACTTACTAATGCCCTTGCTCGGGATCTGCTCTCCGGCATCACAGCGAGCCTTCAGACTTGCCCGGGCGTCAGCGTAATCGTATGCATTGAGGTGGATGGTGCTGTGGCACGAGTGGCTGGAAATCGGCAGAGGGATGTATCGCTTGGGAATGGATCGATTGTTGCTGGGGTTGCTGACGCCGTCATAGGTGGAGAATTGAATAGAGCTTGATCCAGTCTCGCTGATGCGGAAATGTTCTTTGTGGATAGTGCCATTCACAGCAGCAAACTTGGCAGAAGTGAAAGCTTCAACTTGATAGACGCCGTCGGGGAGAGTAGAATTGACGATGTACCCATGGATACCGAGGACAAGATAGGAGAAGAGGATGAAGAAATAGGTGAAGAACATCTTCCTGAATTTAGCTCTACGGGCTGTTGACTTCAGGAATCTGTATATTTGTTATTGGCTCCCACTGCAAGGTGCGTTAGATTGGGTGAGAGCCAAGTGTCCAAGTGGTTGTTGTGCTTTGAGGGAGAATTGAGAAAGAAAGTGAGGATTGAGTGATGCAGTAATTCATGCATATATACACAGATGTCTAGCTAGTGAATCTATATCTATGATTAGTACCTAAGTTAGTGGAAGAGGTGACTATAAGACCAACCTCTCTATACTCATACCACATCTCACAATACCCCTGAAAATGCTATGGCTTCACTTGAATATTAGGCTCTGTGACTTATGATTTGCAGAGCATTCCATATATTTTGCCTAGGTAGGTAGTGCAGTACCACAAAGGCAGGTTTGATCGCACAAGTCACAGTTGCTTGTGAACCATGATCAGGTAGCACAAGAATCGACCATGACTATGTTTTTTTTTTGGCGCAATGAGCCCTGGAGACTTTCTCCACTATCTCGATCAGCAATTATTCGACTCAGCTTCCCAGGTATTTATATCAAGATTTTTACCTATCTAAGTCTCAAACCTTTACAACGATCTGCCACTCACACACACTCATACTCAACTTGTGCAATCCACATCTCGCCTCCGCTGAGTCCTCACAGACCGGACACCAGGCAAACCACCAGAAGTCGCATATACCACCAACTATTCGACTTCACAGTCAATGAAAACAAAGAAAAATACTCTCTCTACTCAGGTACTCTATCACTATGAGACTCACCAGCCTCTTCTTGTCCTGCTTGGCGTTCCGGTCTCTGGTGCAGGGCATGGCTCTGTCTGCCCTGCCTGCTCTCAACATCCTGGCACAACATAGTCCCCCAGGAACCAGTCCTTCCAATCCATTCATTCCAGGATGGTGCCAAGCAATTGGTGCAGCAGCTATCGTTCCCGCTATCTACAAAATGGATGCAACGACTTACGCAGAGTTCGTCCACATGGGCGTCGCTGCCGGAGGTATGTAGCTAAGACATCCATGTCGATGCGATTTGTGCTAATTTGTGCAGCTGGCATGGCCACTGGCTGGGGATTCTGCATCGCTGCCATGGGCTGGACCCACAAACCCGAACTTCTAGGCCTAGAGGTGCCGGGACGGCCTGATGCGAGCATCTGCAAGGGGATTGGCTACGGAGTAGGCGGACTCTTCACTGTGGCCGCGTACAATGTCGAGGCCTGGGCCAACGGGTTTGGCAGGAGCAAGACCTCGTTTGTGAGCAACATGGGCCCAACAATTGAAGCAAGTGAGCTCAGGCAGCGCATGCTCGACGAAGCACAGTCTCTCGCGGACGACATCGAGAACGACCTCCTATCCCGCGGCATTCAATTTGAGGAAATCAACGTCCTCGACTGGGACGATCCGATCGTATCCAGAGATCTGGAAGAGCACGGGCTTCGCTCGACAAGCATCGAGATCCGCGGCATCGACAACGGCGTCACTCCTTTGCACGACCAGCGCATCCACCACCGTGAGGATGGCACCGGGCACGTGCGCGCCATGTTCCCGTCCGAGTCCGACTTGAAGGCCCGCGATTCCAAAGAAGCCCGATCGTACGCACAGTGGGATGGCCTGGCGATCAAGATCAGCTACACCTACATGACATACACCGCCAACTCCGAGGTCGACAAGTACAATGCGCAGTCGCTAGGATGGAACATTGGCGCGGACTGGGAGCAGCGCATCTCGCAGGATGAGAACCTGGCGCGATACTTTGGGAAGGCGGTGCTCTCGGGTCAATGGTCGCTTGCGTCTCAGATCATCCCGGAGATTGGATTTTATAATGATACTTGGGAGGTAAGCATTTTATATTCCACCGAGAAGATTGTCTCTTCGAAGCCACAATTTGTGATCGTTCTAATAATATTCATTAGGACCCAATGACCTGCGGCAATATCGATCCAGGCACGGGATACTAGGTCATGGCTGCTGGGACTCAGTAGTCTTGTCATGGACTTAGGATTTGGAGGTTGGTTCAGTTTCGTAGGGTATTCTGAACTCAGAGTGCTGGGGCGCGTTGCGGCTATGGGAGTGTGGCACCAATCAGCTATTAGTACACATTGATGAGCAGTGTGCAGTGAGCACCAGCTCTGCGGCCTTCTGTGTCATAGCGAGTCAGCTAGTTAGTGTAGAGTACACGAATAATAATCGGGAAGTACTCAATAGAGTCAAATGTTACAGTAAGCGCAGGATCACATGTACGACCGGGTGAAAAAATCATGGCAATCCACGGACCCAGACTCGAGAGAGTAACTTATCAAACATAGTGCCTGATAAGGCACTGTCGTACAGACGAGGAAAAATAGTGCTTGCGGAATGTCGGCCGCACACTGACGATGGCGGCGGTAAAAAGAAACTTGACAAGTTGAGGTATCTGAGGAGCTGAATCGGCGGGGATGTATCATTTGGCTCAGTTCCGGGAAAGCGAGCCGCTCTTAGCATCCAACAACCTCGCTCTGAAAGCTCACCAAGTGCTGCCCTCACATAACAGTCCTCAATCACATGTCGCTGACACAAGGCCAAGCTTGCTCGTCGGCAAGAGCAAAAGTGCTGATGGCGGGTCTGATCATAAACACTCGATGGCTGGGTGCAAGCACATACAGTTGTTGTGTCGTCGGCGGAAAGATCGGCCCGTGTCTCGGATGCAGGGGTGGATCCCCACCGTTATCTCTCAAATCAGACCATCTGTGGCTAAACGGTCGTCTGAGTGCCCGAGACTTCGTCCCCTACAATCCGCCGACATCTTTTTTTGCACAATACACGCGTCCAACCCCCCCGCCCCCAAACATCTCATCTTCCTGTCCCGAAGTTGGCCACTGTGACCGCTCCGCGTGCTGCCGTCGCATCGTTGTCGTCTCTTATATCACAATCGAAGGCGAGTCCTTGCATGCGCATGCAGTGTTGGAGACCAAGAATTTCTCCGAGTCTGCAACGCTGGTGCCCACTGCTGAACGCGACCACAGCCACGCGTATTGGTTGCTTGCCTGGCACCGTTACGTCGATAGAAGGCCCTTGTGATAATTTCCCTTGTGGGTGAGGTACGGACAGCGTAAACACATGCGACCTCACTGCTGGACTGGTCGACGACTGTACCTGCCGTGATGTCTAGCAAGCGAAGACTGTTGACCATGGCGGCTCGTTTTACGGTATAGATCAGCCAAGTGGGCAAGTTCTGCCACTTCGAGACGATTGCTCACTTCAACCAGACCACTTGTGAATACTGGATACTTATTCAATACAAAACTATGCTCGAACCCGAGATGCAGTCTCTGCCACCACAAATTTTACTGACTGCTACAGCCATCCCGCCCGCTCTGGCCTGTGACCCCCTTCAGCCTTTGGGTTCAGTCAGAAGACCGGTCCTCTAAACCTCATCCGGACCCAGGAATATTGCCTCCCGGGCAGGTAACGGACATTGGGACCTAGTAGGTAGGTACGTCAGTTGCAAAACCGTCCCTCTTATTGGTATCAAAGCACTGGACGGACAGCAACTTACACATTCGAATCCCCTGAACTCGCCTTCATCCTCACACTGCCCACTTCTCAAGCCCAAATCCGGCTCACCGACGGTACAAGTCTCATCTTCTGAGACATCATCCCAGAAGCGGCAACACCCCTCCACCACCTTGAGGCTGCCTCTGCCGATCTCACCCTTGCAGGCTTCTGCACTGATGAGTGACCCGTCGGTGTTGTTGTAGCTCAGATCTTTGCATGTGATGCCAGCCGGGAGTGGATGCGACTTGGTGATTGTGTTGGGTACGCAGTGAGAGCTGTTGGCTGGACTTTCCCACACGCGGACCACAAAGGGCGGGGAAGGCAGCGAACTAGTTGGGATCGTGCAATTCGTGAATCCGTCGTACCATTGAACTATGTGTACATCAGACTTGGAGAGTGAACGGAGTGTTGGCACGCAAGCTGGTCGACTTGTAACATGGTGCCTCAATTTTGTGGTGGACTGCGGATGCTGCACTTACCCTTCCATGCGCTGACTGTCAGGCTCATACAAAGCATTATATTGAGGTAGGAGAAACGCATAATGGAGGAGGTACTATATGGCAAACCTTTGCTTGCGAAGTACGAAAATGATTATATGATCGAAGATAGACTGCTAAGGTGCATGCGATGGACTGCAATGGTGTGGAAGAAGGCATCCGTCCACAGTGGTGGCCGGCACTGCCAATTCATTCTTCACAGCTGAATTCGAGGAACCTGTGTCGCCGTAAGATGTACGTGATGAGACTCTGATCGACATGAATAGAGTCTAATGACGCCTCCAGCTTATGCCCCATCGTCACTAGTCTACATGTCCAGGTCAGTTGCGTGGACGGTGGACACGCCAAAGTAGTTCTGTATGATAAACTACCCATTTCCATCAAAATCATCTCCTGAGGTCAGTAGCCCTCACACTGACTCTATCAAAGTATGTACATGTTGTTTCTTGACGTAAAGACGGTGCCGATTCGCGGACACGCATTCTTTACCTAGATATCCCAGGACTACACCAACCCTGGAAGTGTCCTGGGCTCGACGCCATGTCCCGAGATCCACCGAGAGTGGCAATACACATGATTCCATTACCTAGGTAAGCCTTCACTGCGCCGTCTTTTTGTTTTCGATGTAGCACAAGCTCAATGGGTCTGACTAACGGTGATTGAATGTTTTACTCGACATCGGGCCGACTGCTCAAGCCAGTGGCTACGCCCTCCTATCACGGTGTCACAATGGCTCCTTTTGCCCATCTCATGAGACCAAGTAGGAATTTGAGATGCCAGCTCAAGTCTCACGAGCTATCTTGCTTCGCGAAAAAGACTTTGCGCCGATATGTAACTCGGTAGAAGAGGTGCGTATTGTCGAATTGTCGAGGAAATAGAAAATACACGTGGAACCGTCAGCTCGTCCACGGGTGTCTCGAGTCTTGATGTGATTAGTAATATTCGGAAAATTGAAGTTCATCCATCCAGCTCTTAGTTGCCTCAATGATTCCACAACTGAATTAGTCGGTAGTTTCTGCTGTAGTGCTGTATATAAATAAGTCTTGCCTGCCGTTGGCCATCTCATTCCATGGCTTCTCCCTCCGAGCATACAAAACTCACATCCTCCCACGACGACCGCGCAGTTCTCCTGCAAGAAATCGACTGGCTCAAGTTCCAACTCAAGATGACTCGTCTCGTGCTAGCAGGAAGCCTCCTCTTCCTCATCCGCCTGGCCGTCCAGCCAGTGCACGCAGTAGCCACGATGCCAATCGAGCTCGCGCGACGTTTGGAAACGAACGCTGGCGACTTTGCGGGCACATTCACCGACGAGACCACCGGCCAGGAATTCGATCTCTACGACCAACCGCGGTGGAATCGCGCAATACTATGCCAACTCTATGGCCGAGGTGAACAATAAGCGAGGCTGGGTTGACTGTCAGGGCCTAAGCACAGTGCAGACGGCCTGCTGCAACACGGCGCATGGCTTCGGTAACGCCTTCAAGGACCTGAGCCTCAACACGCTGGGGTCGTTCATCAACGACGAGATTTCCTCCGCGTTCTCGGAGGGCCGCGGCAACCAGAGCCCGCGGTCGATCTGCCACACGTACGACAGCAACAACCTCTGCACCTCGTGGGCAAACTACGACTCGAACCAGCTGGATAACGGAGAGAGTGCTGATATGGCCAGCTTTGCCGCCAGTTGTGCGAAGGACGGGTATAGCTCGGAGTTCAAGGGCACGGACTCGAACGGGGGTACGATCTATGTTTGTGTTAGCAATCGCGCGACGGGTTGCGATAGCAGCCTTGGGTAGATTTGTCCAAGGCTGGGACGTGAAGAAAATGCAGGGCTCGTGCAAGATCTGGGGACACATTTGACGAGGGCGCTAGGACAGGATGAAAGGCTCGCGTGGAATCCGTGGAGACGATAGAGGGAAAATTCTCACCTCATTCCCACACCACTTATACTTTTTCATGTGTATGTAGAATAGTCTAAAATACAAAAGGGGAGCTCGGCCAATCGAATGCCTAGAATGGCAGGCCTAGCATCGAATACCCAAGTCCGAAAACTAAAATCCACCGTCACGGTCATGCAGAGAATCAGGAAACCGTAGAGGATTCTTGGGGCAGGAGGTAGGGGCATGCAGGAAAGAGCCCCTGCCCCCTTCCGCAATATCCAGCGCATTGTAGACGGCAAGAGCTACCGGCATGGGATGGGAATAAACAGCCGTTTTCCTCAGTCAGCTTTCTTCCTCCTTCAACAACAATGAATTTGGCCCTGGTCGGGTCATTTCAGGGCTACCATCACCTTCACCTCTCACGCACATTCTGGTCTTATCATCGCCCGACCTTTCCTACAGAACAACAATGCACTCCAAGTTCACCCATCCTTCTGCATTGCAGGCTACCACACTCTATCCAATGGCCCAATGCGGTGTCTCCGTCACCAAGCCACCCAGCTCACCACCTTGCGGGCCACCACTCTCCAATCAAGCGCGGGCGACATCGCACAACGCTGAGCTACCCTTTGATACTCATGACCATTGTAGGTGGAAAAATGCTTGAGAATAATCTACACACAGTCAGAATATCAAAGCTTCGAATCTACCTGGTACCCGCCGCCAAACGCTCTTGCTACAGCCCAGCCGGCGCATCTCAGATCTTTCCCCTTCCATTCTGCCCCAGCGCCTTCTCCACCACCGCAGCAACATCCAACACCTTCGCATCCCGCCCACTTCCTCCGAAGATTGTCACCCCAAACGGCAATTCAACACCGCTCTGCTCGTCAACATACCTCCCCGCCGGCACCGCTACCCCGCACAAATCCACGACATTCCCACAATGCGTAAAAGTCCCTAGCTGTGCATTCAACGCCAGCGGATCCCTCTCCATTTCCGCAATGGTCGGATGCCGTGTCGTCGTCGGCACCACCAAGACATCCACCCCGATCGAAGAGCCCGCCTCATCACTTCGCAACAAATCAAACGTCATCTGCGCCTTCCGCGTCAGCTCCAACTGCAGCGCCTGGTCACGGAAAACATCCCATGCTGACGGTGGGTTGATCATCGCCCGCAAGAACAATTGCCGAATCACCGGGTGCAGGTCGTTGATGTTCTCCTTCAGAAACTTCTCCCCAATACACGTCATGCGCTCATACAACAACGACGCATCATACAACAGATTGCCCGCCCGTTCAAAGATGCTGTAATCCACATAATCCACCAGCCGTCCCCCACACCGCTGAATCACCTCCACCGCCTCCCCAAACGCATCCCTATACTCCGCCGAGCACATCCCCAGCGCACTCGCAGGCGGCACCGCAAACGTGAACCCACCCGCCGCCAGTCCCCGGAAATCCACATGCCACGTCGGCAGTGCAGCCGGGACCTTGCTAAACTCATCCAGCGGATCCGGCCGCGCAATCACCTGCCACACCCTTCTCGCCTCCGCCGCACTCGGCGCCATCACAGTAATCGTGTCCAACGTCCTTATCGCCGGCACCAGCCCCCGCGCCGAGACCGTCCCCTTGGTCGGCTTCAGCCCCACCACCCCGTTTAGCGCCGCCGGTACGCGCCCGCTGCCCGCCGTATCCGTCGCCAGCGCGAAACTCACCAGCCCCGCGCCGACGCTCACCGCTGAACCACTCGACGACCCGCCCGCGATATGCGCCTTACTGAAAACGCTGTGCGGTGTCCCGTACGGCGAGCGGCACCCCGATAGACCTGTGGCGAGCTGATCGTGGTTCGTCTTGCCAATGAAGAGTGCGCCCGCGTCGAGGGCAAGCTGGACGGCGACGGCGGTGGTGGCGGGCGTGTAGGCGTATTGCGGGCAGGCGGCGGTGGTGGGGACGCCGGCGACGTCGAGTGTATCTTTGGCGGAGAAGGGAATGCCGTAGAGCGGGGGCAGGGGGCGGTCGGCGTATTTGGTCTCGAGGGCGACGGCGGCTTTGATGCATGCTTCGCGGGATTGGACCGAGATCCAGGCGAAGGGGTCGGTGTGTGCGCGGTGGGCTTCGAGGAGGTCGTATACGAGGTGTATTGTTTGCGCGGGCCGGAGATGGCCTGCCTTGTATTGGCGTAGGAGGTGCGGGATGGAGGGGAGAGTGGTATTGACGGGTTTAGGACTGTAGAGCTGGGTGAGAGTGGGTTGAAGATTGACGATGGCGGCGAGCAGGGCGGCGCTGCTGCTGGTGTAGCCAAAAAGACCGTTGTATGCGCACAGGTTGTTGAGGGAGGCTTGCACGAGGGTTGGGTCGAAGCCCGCGGTGCAGTCCTCGAGCACGACGCATTCGTAGCCGCGGTCGTTGCACTCGCGCATTGTGGTGGACACGCAGCATCTGAACCGTGCGGTCAATGCCTCAGGTCTCATTCATCACTTCAGGAGTCTTGGGTCTCAGACTTACTCGGTAGTGACTCCCGCAAAGACAAGGTGCGTAATGCCCCTCGCCAACAAAATCCGGTGCAGCCCCGTGCCCCAGAAACTACCCTTCCCCGGCTTGTCAACGACCTCCTCGCTCGGCCAGGGCGTCAACTCGTCCACAATGTCATGACCATACTCGCCCCTGACCAACAATTTTCCCATCTTGCCCTTATCGCCGATCCCCGCGACACCCTTCCCGCTGGGGCTGTCCTTCTGCCTTAGCTTCTTGGCCGCCGGCAAGTCCGCCAAGCTCGGGATGTGGCCCTCGCGTGTGTGGATGACATGCCCATCGAAGGAGCGGAACGCCTCGAGCACGCGCTGCACGGTGGGCACGATGTCGCGGGCGCGATTGAAGATGTCTTTGTTGCGGCATTGCTCGTCGCCGAAGCCGCCGGGGATGAGGAAGTCGCGCTGCAGGTCGATGAGGATGAGGGCGGTGGAGGAGAGGGGGAAGGTGAAGGGGTATGGGCGCGCTCCTTCGAGTGTCAATTTTGGAATTGATTCCAGGTCCATGGTGTAAGAGTCTGAAGAGGAATGGGGAGAGACAGGCAGGCTTGTGGTTGAGCAAGATTTGGGGAAGATCTTGCTTTGGCTAGTCAACCTGCTGTGAGCTATTACCAGGGCGTTGTGTAAGGCACACGTCGGCTGCTCGCATCCTGCACCACAATGAGGTCAGTGAACTGCGGCCTAATGGGATTTATCACATTCGCATACAGTGACTTCCCCCGCCAAGTTCACGAGATCGAGACTCGCGGAACATGTGCCCACGGGTATTTACTTGCCTACGGCGCGCAGATCTGGGTCGCATTACCACGGGCATTTATTATCGCGCCTTGTTAATATCCGGAGCTGGGCTCCCCATCCTAAGCCACTCAAGCTGCACCCAACACGCCACTTTTTCCTTTCGACGGAGTATATTTCCTTGTGACAGCCGTATAGCGCGATTCGCACCGATGTACGGAGTAGGCTCGTTGGATACCTAGGTAGTCTAGACTCTGTCATCTCAGGTACGAAGATTAGATAGAGTTCATCATACGGAATGCGGGACGATTATATCCGACGTCGGCTGGTCCCAGCAGGCACATATCATTTATTGCTTGGCATCTGGCACCCGGCTCGACATCGACCGCTTTGGCCATTCCTTCGGCCGTCCGGCGGCGCCGCCGGCCCCCTGCGGCGAGTGAGCGGGAGAAATTACTGGTGCTTGGGCCTGCCGTGGCCCGTGGATGTTTCCGTCATCGCGATGTCGTCCATCCATGAGTAAGACAAACCGGTCGGGACTTCACTCACATGATGGACCTAGTATGTAGATAGATAAGACCCGGCTCTGACTGGAATCTTGGTTCGCACTCCAAATCTTGGGTGTTGGGATGCGTTTTGCGCTTGGCGTGCTTGTTGACTTGAGTGCAACATAGAAGATCACGATACTACCTACCTAGGTACCGTTGGAAGTTTATATAGACTTTTGAGTCCCAGCCCTACCAGTAAAGATCGCCATTCGTCCCTCTTGAAACGCGTTCCTGGCACGCAGCCACTAGACTGGACTTCCCCTTGATTTGATCGTATGTTGTAGACGACCGGATTCATCGCGTCATGCGGACCCGGCCGGTGTCATACGGTATTGCCTTGATCGCTGCCTTCCTCCTCGTATCTATGCGCATCATCACCAATACGAACGGCAGATTTATCGGCAACAGAGCCGCCCCTCGCCGGTAGGCCCGCCGTGCAGAAACGGGGGTCGGCCGCCGGGACACGGGGGCGGCCACCGGCGACCTCTAGGCCCGCTTGCTGTGCCATGCCTTGCCCGGAGAAAGAAACACCAACAAGTATATGCACGCGAGGCGGGTGCCGGACAATATTACCAACCCGAGCTCAAGCGGCTCGAGCTGATGAGCGTTTGGACCCGGTTGGGTAGCGGCTGCGGCGCTAACAAGAAGAACAAATGATTCGCTGGGTACTAGGCCAGGGACCATGCATCCACAGCCGCAGATCGAGGATGCGTCGCCCCAAGAGCTTGGGACGCCGATAAGCGCGCAAAGTTTACGCGGGAGGGCTTCTAGAAGCCAGCTCTTATTAGGCGCGTGGTATCCTGGTATGCTCGTGTGGTCTGAAGTGCAGTACGCCTTTCGTAATCACCAGCTGCGCGCCGAATCTGGCTGGGGATATTTGCAAAAGGCTGCGGTGGCCGTGACCATGTGGAAGGAGTTGATCGGGGATGGCAATGAGAAAATACGTACAAGTGCTCGCCTAACATTGCTGCAGCCCATTTCTCGTCGTTTTAATTGTGTGCTTGCGTCTGGGTCGCACGTTCTGCCGCATTTCTCGCAGTTGCGGCAGCACCCTTTCCTTGATCTCAGGCAACGGCTGGTCTCAGCTCGACGCCATCTCATCAACGACGCTCTGCACCACCTCCTCCATATCCTCGTTCTCCAAACCCAACAACTCCATCGCAAAGTCCGGCCTCTCCTCCCAATTCCCATTGATCGCCCCCAGCACAAACACCAAGTCCTCATTCGCAGCCGCATCACCGCCATCCACAAGCGCCTTCTTCTCCCGAATAAACTCCTCCGCGTCATACCTCACCACCTCCCACTTCGCCCCCATCGCCTTCTCCAGCGCCCTCAGCACCTGGTTCTGGCTCACGCAGAAGCTCTGCACAAACAACATCCGGTTCCGCGTCTCCTCGGGCCTCTGCAGCACCCGCACCACCGCCCGCGCCACC
Source organism: Ophiognomonia clavigignenti-juglandacearum (assembly GCA_003671545.1). Classification (NCBI taxonomy): domain Eukaryota; kingdom Fungi; phylum Ascomycota; class Sordariomycetes; order Diaporthales; family Gnomoniaceae; genus Ophiognomonia; species Ophiognomonia clavigignenti-juglandacearum. The sequence goes on along the minus strand of PYFS01001230.1, from coordinate 82,285 downwards.
TGCGCCAGCGTCGCCTGCGAGCTCCGCATGTCCCCGTCGCCAATGACATCCGCCTTGCGCGCCTTCAGATCAAAGTGCAGGAAGTTCTCCCGCAGGCCCCAGTCGAAGAAGTGCCCCGTGACCAGACTCGTCCACCCGAACCCGGGGTGCGTCTCCGCCAGCCGCTGCAGGCTCTCGCGCACCGCGACTTTCCGCTCAAACAGCTGGACCAGCGCGCGCTCCCGCGCCCCGCCGCTGTCGCAGCTGCCAAAGTCCGCGGGGATGATGCGCGTCACGCCCGCCGCGGCGGCGGCCTCGCCGAACGCGATCTGCGCCGCGGCGTCGGAGGCGCGGTAGCTGACGATGAGGGCGTCTTGGCCGCGGAGCAGGGCGGTGAGCTCGGCTTTGTAGGTGGGGCTGGCGGTGGGGGAGGAGGGGAGGGTGCGGACGGCGACGGAGGAGGAGGAGGGCGGGTGGAAGGTGGAGGTGGGCCGTTGCAGGACGGTGATGGTGAGGGCGGGCTCCGCGAGGAGGGCGGCGAGGATGTGTGCGCCGAGATCGCCGGTTGCGCCGACGAGGGCGATGTTGGTGAGGGCCATGGTCGCGTTTGTGCTGGGAGGGAGATTAGGCGTGGCGAGGCGTGGGAAGTTCAAAGTGGCGAGATTGACTTGGGCGGGTCGTGATGAGTAGGTACTGTTCTCGCCCGAGGTCAAAATGGGTCCACCGCTGTATATAGGTATCAAGGGAGAGAATGTGCGCTATCGGCCAGTCTGCCGGTGACTGAATAGTAGAAGACAGGAAGTGATGATGTTAAAAAGTGGGTCCATGGACGGCAGGGATGAAGTTGGCTTCCGTACTTGTGCTCAGCGGCAGGGGACCCCTTCCTGCCAGAAGAACAAACGCACAAATCTGACAACGGCGTAGAAAATATACTCTCCAGATACGGCCCATAAAGCAATAGTGAGGAGCTTGTACTTTCGCGAAACCTTCAAGACATGCAAGTGCGCCTCTCTTCATCGAAGTCTCACATTCAATCTGTTGTGCGGAGCATGCTACGTGCAGAACGCAGGATCTCAGCCGATGAGTTGGTCCACAATCTCAAACTGGTCTCGCCATAAATGTATGTGTAGCTCCCAATTAGAATGATCCTTACTTAGTACTACTAAGTACTACGTACTTGAACACAATCAAGCTTCGCTGGTGAGTGACATACTACCAGCCATGAACACTTACCTAGGTGCTTGAAAGTTGGAACGAAGCACGGAGTTCAAGCCGCATATACCTCGGACCAACCTGCAGGCTGCAGCCAGGGGGCGAGGAAGCTCAAATCAGATGATCAGAACACAGGCCTTACCTTGGTAGGTATTCCCGACTGCCACTGCACGGTCAGAACCATCGTCAACCATCGTCAACATGGACACTCGGCCTACAAACACAGACTATTCGGACCAACGGTGGCACTGGCCGTCTTGGAAGTTCCATCTCCCTCTTGACGCTTTGTTCACTGATCTCTACGACCAATACAACACACTACCCATTCCCATTCAGGACCCGACGGCCTTTCACCACGACGTTTTCGAGATCAGTACTACGGCGGCAACTGTCGAGGAATTCCATGTGTTGATGCGACAACGTCGAACGCAAAGAATTCAAGAACTTCGCAAATGCTGGGAGGCAGTCAGCATACGCATCGCCAGTTATCCGCTTGTCCTCCAGGGCGACGATGACGAGGTGGCGGCCGCTGAGCGGTGGTCTGCTTTTCTACACTTGTCTCGCGAATTCTCCTTCGATGCCATCGCGCGCTACTTCAGCCTGTACACCCACAAAGCTTCGCCTTTGCCCTTGGCATCGGCATCGGCATCGCAACCTTCTCCCGCCGGCATTTCTACAGCTAGCATGATTTCGACACCTCTTCATCCTCCCAACAGTCCTTCCACCACCAGCGCAACATCAAGACGGTCACGCAAGAGATCTCATAGCGAGTCGGGGAGCGAGTCGCCCGCCGAGCAACGTGCCACTAAGCCCAGGAAGGCCGGCGTGGGACTCGGCAGGAATGTCAAGAGGTTTCGCTCCCAGCAGCCCAACGCCTGGTCAGGAAAGCGACCCGACGACATGACAACTGCAGTTGCCCCAGCCAAGGAAAAACGTCCTCAAGTGCGTCGCAGTCGCCGCATTGCCAGAGTTGTCGCTGAGTAATTATCCTTAATGCGATATTCCATAGTAAGACGGGAGCTGCTGGCCCCTTGAAGATAAGGACTGTGAGGTGTTGCTAGGCTCCCAGCCTGGGAGTGAACGAGGAGCCTCGACCGAGCCACATAAGGTTATGCGACGTCAGGCGTACAGTGCCGGGGTTGGTCGAAGTCATCGTGTCCGCGATCCCAGTGGAGAGTTGGTTGTTGAAAAACTGCTGTGAGCGAGCAGGAAAATGATACTGTGCTTGACGATGAGGCGGCAGCCCGTTAGTGGTCCAAACTGTCATATTGCATTCTAAGTACGTCTGCGGCGCGCGAATAATTGAACGACCCCTGGTGCGGTACACAACCGGTAACATGTCTATTTCGAAGCATAAGAGTTCTATACTTTCCTTCTGCGAAGCCTTGCTCACCTGACTCATCGTTCTCCAGGCCGAGTTTCTCAATGAACAAAGATGTTACAAAGCCGATGACTCCCAAGCCTGCAAGTACCAGAAACACAGCCCTGAAGGAAGTGCTATAAGCATCTATCACCTCATTGTAACTAGCTGAACCAACGTGAGACGTCGCAGAATCCTCCTGGGACCTGTGCGAGCGCGACTTTGTTCGTGAGAAGCGCCGTCCAGAGCTTGCAGTCTACCTGGCCGATGGAGTAAAGACCTCCGATCTAGGTCCGCAAGGTGAGCCATGTCTCGAGCTTCAGAAGGAGAGGCTCGATGTGCTGCTACTCAGAGGGCGGAAGCCCTGTTGCTAGACGGTCCGCGTCAGTTGACAACGTGATGTCTAGGTTCTTATCACTAAAACCTCCACCATAACAGAAGTCGCTGAGCGACCCAAATCAGCTACCACCGTAATCCTTCCGCAGATCGCTCCCCGAGTACACCACAGCCCACAAGACACTCACGGCCGTCAACATCAGCGTCATAGGAACGGTGGCATCCTGCAGATCCCCTCCATTGCCCCACTCGAAGAGCCAGGCAAAGACGAACCAGACAGCCGGCGCCATGACCAGGCACAGGTACACCACGACACGGAAGAAAGACCTGCACTCCCGCGCCACTAGGCCGTAGCACACCTCGACCCTGTCGGACTGCGCCGAAGATGCCACCTTTCTGTCTCTTTTCGGGAAATATTCCAGGAGCTCGGAGGCTGGGTTGCGGATCCGGCATGTGCGCACCAGGGGAAGAGAGGAGTGCAGGCGGTGCATAAGAGTGTCGCTGTCGTAGCAGCCGTAGAAGTAGTGTCGGAACATGTGCTTGGTAATAGGGGCTGAGTATATCGGCCTCGGGCGGTATTGGTATTGGTCATCGTGGTCGGAGGGAAGCTCGAATCGCTGCTCGCCGGGCATGAAGGTGTCGGGCTCAGGTCTGAGGATCTGGCAAAACGAAAAGTCAGTCAGCGACGACAAGGCTATGCGGACGAGCCTTCCACACTTACCTTGATGAAGTCGCAGTGATGATACACAAACACCGAGAACACCCTACGCCACAGACCCCGTTGCTTGCGATACGTCGTCCGGAGCGCCTTGAAGAAGTGTCGAGCGTTCATAGAGCTCACATCGATGGTATCGAGTGCATACTCCGAGGCCCTAACCAGCAGGAAGATGTAGATGTATTGCCGAAGTCCGGTGCCAAAGGTAAGCAGCGTGTCATCGCCGCTGTCAGGAACGGTGACAGCTGAGCCGGCAGTCGAGGCGGAGCTGGAGCTGCCTTGTGCACTGCCAACGTTCGTCGACGAGGAGCTCGCAGATTGTGCGCTCATGCCCGAGTGAGTGCTAGTATCGCTGAGAGAGCCTGTAGGCCTGTCTGTAAGCGCAATGCTTCCAGCTGGCTCGAGCGGGAATTTGTCGTAAAGCATTCGCAGCTCTTTTGCGTAGGTTGGTAGAGTTGACTCGTGCCTCTTTGTGCCACATGACTGCGCACAGCGTTAGCCATGAACATCATGAGAGTGAGATTGTTATCCCAAGTCTGGGTTGGGACGTCACATACGCATGGCCATATAATACCAGCCCTACCAGGAGTTCTCCAGTGGTTCGGGGGCTGCAACGGCCACCAATCCCATTCAGCAGCAGTACTGGCCTCGATCGCGAGCTTCGCCCTGTCCAGAACTGTCTTTGGGGCCTCTTCTGAAGACTCGTAAAAGGAAATCCGAATGCAATTTCCTTGCGAGCAAGATTGCATCTCTGTCAGAACAGGCAACAGGCGTTGCCCCTCCAGTGCTAAGATCGAATCTTCGCTGTCTTCCGCCAGTCGAATGATTGACCTCACTGACTTCCTAGCCTCGTAGAAAAACGGCGGATCGACCGCCATGAACCGTAAAGCGCTGAGGAATGAGGCGAAAGCTGTGGTTGAGGACAGGAATCCCAGGTGAGGCGCCAAATCGACGTAGTGTACCAAGGGCAGTGTTTCGTCCACGGTGTCTTCCAGCAACTCTTTGTGTGTAACAGCGACTTCAAGATCGACATTGCCTTTTTCCGGGCTCAAGGTCCCAACAGCATGCGAGCGAGGCGAGGTCGCCTTCTCCGTGTGTTGATCGACGGCCACTGCGGATATATACTGGGCATATACTTCCAGGAAGATAGCCACATCCAGTTGTGGCGTGCCCACACACTCTGCCTTGAGATCTTCCGCCATGACACGAACATGGACTGTCAGGTCCAGTGCAATGTCCTCTCTCGTGGAAAGCATATGACGAAGGCCCGGGATAAACGGCTTTGCACGCCGATCTGCCATTGTCAAGTTGATGAATTCGCGAGCTGATTCATAAATGCAATGGAGGAATTCATCCGGGGTGATTCGAGATCGTAGGTTCCGCTTCAGCTGTTTGTACGGCTCGCCAGAAAGGAGAAACTTCTCAACACCCGCTATTGAAAATTCGGCCCCATGGCCTTCGTCTCCGCTACTTTCCTCGTTGCTCGACAGGTCGTCGTTATCTGCTGGCACAGATTGCATAGTATGTCGTGAAAAGATCTCATTGTTTGTGCGGACCGCATGCTGGACATGCTGTTTAGCTAGTTCTCTTTCATTGTACCTGGTTGCAATCAAGCCGGAGATCTGATACCGTGCATTGAGGATTAGTTTCGCAGCTCTCAAGCAGCATATCCTGTGCTCAAGGTCTTCGCTGCTGGATCCGACTGCCTGTTGAACATGTCGAGAGTAGCTTTTGAGAATTCTGCTGAAGTTTTTAGTGAACCTTCCAGAGCTAAAGCCGAACTCTGTCGTCGCTGTGGCAAGCAGGCTGTCCATGCTTTTGTCTCCGGTCAGAATGTCAACAAACGAGGCAACCGTTGCGTGATCATTACCGTGGAATGAAGTTGCCGAAGTCGCCTTCGAATGTGGACCGGTGTCTGAGACTGACTCCGTGAAGGATCCAACAGAAGTGCCGTCGTCACTGTGACTATCCAGCTGCTCGTTGAGGCGTGATTGCTCGTTGTCGTCGTTTCCTTGGAGACGTGGCCGCTCCTCAAGTTCAAGAGGGGGCGGGAGTTCATCACGCCGCTGGTGTTGTGTGGGCCGCCAGAGAGGAGAAGTATACGTGGCTGACTGTGGGCGGATAATAGGCGCGACCCGGATTTCCTCGTATGGCCTGACGCTTCGAGGTGCAGGCGGGTATCCTGAGCAGGGCTTGTTCGATCTGAGGCAATTTGAGCAAGCTGGTCGCTTCTCATCGCATTTTATTCGTCGCTGTCTGCATTGTAGAACAAGATCAATAGGTATCATGAAACAATCACAGTAAATCAAATAGAGCAACAGTATCAATCGAAGAATATGGGCAACTGACTTGCAATTGCTGCACCCCGTCTTGACCTTGGTCTTGCTTGTTCTTATGCGCCGTTGCTTCGACGGCCCAGGGTTCGTGTCCTCAGACAGTAGAACTGACGTCTCGAAAGGCGGAGCGAGAGTTGTGTCGTTTCCACTGTAAATACCGCTGTCCGAGTGCGCCGACCATTGCCCTTTCGGTTTGCAAATCTGGTGGAGCAGGTGGCCGTACGCTGCCGTTGTGTCAGTGAACTCTGCACCGCAGTCTGTGCAGACACTCTTTGATCCTGGGCCGGACTTTTTGCGCAGGTTTTGAACAGTCGTCTCCTCGACAGATCCTTTGCCAGCCATCGGTATGCTTTCGTTGCCGCTGCCATCTTGTTCTCGCCTTGCCATCATCAGCCTCTTCTTATTCTGCTGTTCCACCAGCATCAGCTCCATCTGATAGTCTTGCAGAGCGTGAGTCCTGCCTCCGACTTGCCGCCCGGCCCCTGGCTCCGGATCCTCTTTAGCTTTAATGCCATCTGAACCCGTCTCCTCGATAGATCCTTTGCTAGCCAGCGGTATGCTTTCGTTGCCGCTGCCATCTTGTTCTCGCCTTGCCATCATCAGCCTCTTCTTATTCTGCTGTTCCAACAGCATCAGCTCCATCTGATAGTCTTGCAGGGCGTGAGCTCTGCCTCCAACTGGCTGCCCGGCCCCTGGCTCCGGATCCTCTTTAGCTTTGATGCCATCTGAACCGGCTGCTCTGCTCTCTAGCATCTGCATCCGCTCCTTAATCTTCTTGCCTACAACCACAAGTTAGTAAGTAATGAAGAGGAACTTTTCAGCTAGCAACCCGAGCACTGGTTTGCCACTCACGGTAGTTGCGTTGCGCAATCCTGTTCTGTATCCGCCTGCGCTCGGCCAAATCTGATATTGTGGTCCAGTCTTCATCTCGGTGTGTTGAAGCCGAGAAGTCGCTGCTTGGGCCTGGGTAGAAACTCACAGGTGCCGGTTGAAAGGAGGAAAGGGCTGGCGATGCTCCCTCCTGGGACAGCTGATCATTTACGTTTGGAGGCTCTGCATCTGGGTTTTCCCTACCGCTGTGCGAGCTCTCCATATCTCTTCTCTATGACTTCGAGATTCTGTTTGAAGGACGGAGCCGATGCAGAGCTCGATGATGACGGCCTCTAGCTGGAAGTTCCAGGAGTTTCTTCTCGAACTCGAGGTGGCGATTCTGTGATGCAGTGTAACCATCAGCTGAACACAGCCCGCGAGAAGTGGGGCCGCTCAAGCATGCATGGAGACTGGTGTGATACGTGACCTGCAGCTGGCTCATTCCAAAGATGGGGGGTGTCATTGGTTGTGTTATCCAAAAGCAAGGTCAGCCAGGTGACTGGCGTCAGTGGCGTGGAGCCGCTCAGCGCGTCTGTTCCTTCCTCATGGCATCCAGCTGCAGTATAAAACCTCAGTCTAGGGGCTCGAGAAGGGAGGACGTCAGGTTGATGTAGCCTTGCTGAGTCAGCCAGCTGAACATCGATATCTATTAAACCATGACAGCCTTGCAAGGGAACAGTAATTCTGAACCCTTCCATGATGATTTTATCTGCTGGCAGACTGCCTCACCTTCGCACTTTTACCTCTCTGCTACCATAATTTGGCAGCCCATCGCTGGACTGGTATTACTCAGCATAAAAGTACACGGACGACATTGTACTGTACTTGGCGGCTAGAGCACGCCATGTGGGACAAGGATTACATAGCTCGCTATCTTATCGGCACCGATCTCGGCCTTAGATTACTTTGACTCTTGACCTGCTACAGGACTTTTTTTTGTTCATGACAGGAATGTTTGCTCACTTGTCACCGATTGCTTCTCCTCTGTGACCGAGAACCTTCTCCAGACACCCTCGTTGAACTTTGGGAGGTTCGACAGTCCTCATCCTTTCTTTCAACACTACTTAATCGCCGAGGCGCAAACACAGCAGCTATGTCTGATACGGCGAAGGACTTATTGTCCGGTGCTGCTGGAGGTGTTGCACAGGTCTTACTTGGTGAGTTGGCCCTCCATCACCTGTTCACAGACCATATTCCTCGCAGCGAAATCCTCAAACTAATATCCTCTCTTCCCCCCCCAAACAGGTCAACCCTTCGACATAGTAAAAGTCCGCCTCCAAACCTCCCCCGCCTCCGCCAACCTCACCGCCCTGACCGCCGCAACCTCCATCCTCCGCAACGAAGGCGCCCTCGCCTTCTACAAAGGCACGCTCACCCCGCTCCTCGGCATCGGCGCCTGCGTCTCCGTGCAGTTCGGCGGCTTCCACTTCGCGCGGCGCTTCTTCGAGGAGCGCAACGGGCGCGGGCCCAACGCGCCGCTGTCCTACGCGCAGTACTACGCCGCGGGCGCCTTCGCCGGCGTCGCGAACAGCGTCATCTCGGGCCCGATCGAGCACGTGCGCATCCGGCTGCAGACGCAGCCGCACGCCGCCACCAAGGACAAGCTGCTGTACCGCGGGCCCGTCGACTGCGTGCGCAAGCTGGTGCGGCAGGGCGGCGTCGCGGGCGGCCTGTACCGCGGCCAGGCGGTCACGGTCCTGCGCGAGGCGCAGGCCTACGGCGTGTGGTTCCTCGCGTTCGAGTGGCTGATGGCGGCGGACGCGCGGCGCAACGGGGTGCGGAGAGAGGACATCCCCGCGGTGAAGATTGCGTGGTACGGCGGGCTGGCGGGCGAGGCGCTGTGGTTGGCGAGCTATCCGCTGGACGTGGTGAAGAGTAAGATGCAGACGGACGGGTTTGGGGCGGGGAAGAAGTACGCGAGTATGCGGGACTGCTTTGCGCAGACGTGGAGGGGCGAGGGGATGGGTGGGTTTTGGAGGGGGTTGGGCCCGACGTTGTTGAGGGCAATGCCGGTTAGTGCGGGAACCTTTGCGGTGGTGGAGTTGACAAGGAGGGCGATGGGTTGAGGGGAGATGAGATGCGAGGATGGGCAGGTAAGGGGAAGGCGAGGTCATGGAGTTCAGGGCATTTGGCATTCTTCAACAAGGTTGCACATTCAACATTGGAAAAAGGGGATACTTGATAGACGGAAGAGAACAGTGGATGCCAACTGGTGGCATAATCATCTACCATTTCTACCCTCGCCCACCATCCCATCTAATCACTATTCTCCACCCGATTCTGCAGCACCCGTCTCGCATGCGCCGGCTCGAGCATCTCCATACCCAACGCCTCCAACACGGCCCTCGCCTCACCATTATCCGTAAATACGCGGTTACTCGCCTGCACCAACATCAGACCCTTTTCCCCTCCTCCGTCCACCTCATCATCATCTCCCTCGGGCGCCTTGACCGGAAGGTTCAACAGCCGCACGGCATCTCCCAAGAAAGCCATGTTCGCCAGCGACCCGTCGGGCACGTAGCGGTCCACCATGGCGAACACGGCGTGCACGTCGCGGAAGAACTGCGCGGCGCCGAGGGCCGTGAAGCGGTTCGCCGCGAGCACGTTGGTGTAGAGGCTGTTCTGCAGCGTGTCGAGGGCGCGCCGGAGGATGCGCCGGAAGATGGCGGTGCTGAGGGCGTGCGCGAGGAAGTCGAAGTTGCGTTTGAGGATCTGGGGAGGTTCAGGTTAGCTGACATGCTCATATGAACAAAGCCCTGGTGAAGTGGAGGGGTTGGAAAACTTACCCTCAAAGGCTCATCTAGCTCGGCGCTGATAGCGAGTTGATACGGATCTATCGGCGCCGAGTCGTCAATCGTCATCCATTGCGTTCGCTGAATGTAGGGCTTGAAAGCCTTCACATGCGAGTCTTGCACGGCGGCGATCAACCATTCCAACGCGGTCTCCCTGCGCGCCACGTACGCCTTGATGGTCTCATCGAACAGGATGCCCCCATCCTCATTTGATCCAACAGTACCAGACGTCCGATTCTTCACCTCGTCCTGGCTCATGTCGCCAGCGAGGTTACTTTCGTCATCTGACTTCCTAGCCCTGGCCCGTGCCTGCAACCGATCCCACATGTCCACGAAGATCTCCTCGTTGCCCCAGTCTTTGAGCGCGCCAATCACGTAGTCCGAGCTGCTGAAGACTTTGCATAGCGTTTCGAATGCTCCTGTTCCTTCCAGCGCGGCGAGTTGCTCCTTGCTTGCGCCGGAGAAAGCCTTAAGGGTCACCGACGTCAGGGCGTTGTAGGCATCGAGCCCATCGCGCAAGCGGTTGTGATATTCGTCCAAAATGTCGAGCTGGATGTCGATCAGGAAGCGCAGCTTGTGCGAGAATCGCCTTACGCGCTCGTACTGGGTTGTGAGGGTCTTCAAAAGATCGATAACGCGGACGGCACCGTATGTGGGCTTTGTTTTGCCCGGACCATGGTAATCGTAGTCGATTTGTCGTGCCTCTGGGCTAGCCATGATGGTCTCGTATCTTTCCAGAGCGAATGTCTTTTCTGCCTGCAGCCACTTGTCGAAATGCTTATCCAGTACCTCGGACGTGATGCCTCCCCAGCCGCGTTCGATGTCCCCGCCATCGTAGTTGAAGCGGTTGCGGAGGTTATCGTCGAAGGTCATGAGCTGGGACATGAGACTGCTCAGGAAGGCCGGGTCCCTGAGAGCCACGTCCATCGCCTGGTTGACTTTCTCCCGGATGACGGGCAGCAGCGACGTGATGAGGGCGCATGTCGGGTCCATGTAGACCATCTGGTTGGCCACCGCCGTATCTGCAAACTTGCTCGCCAGAATGTAGCCAAAATTGTCCCTGAGAAAATCATCCCACTCTTCCAGCTGCGCCAGGATCCACGGAAAACACTGCGTCCCAATGATCTGCGGCTTGCTCGTCGGCTTGTCGCTCAAGAAGTGATAGCGGAACTCCTTGATCCAGTTCTGCGCCATCACATCCATCGGTAGTAGCGTCACCACCACCCTTTCGCTCGAGTACAGCACCTCGGGCACCTGCAAGTCCATCAACTTCTCGAAACACAACCTCCACTCGTCATCGATCTCGCTTGTAGCGCCGACTTTCTTCGGCCACCCGCGCTTCTGCAAGATCGCGTCCATCTCGGCCCACATGGTCGTCTTCATCTCGGCCCACAGCGCCTCGACCACGCCCGCGACGTGCGTCACCAGGTGCACCGCCGCGCCGTCCGCGTCGCCCTGCAGCTCGCCCAGGTGCGTCGCCAGGCGCTTCAGCTGGGTGTACGGCTCGAGGGCGGCCTTGGGGCTCGCGGGGAGGTGGCGGCGGGCGGCGGTGCGGAGGTCGGCGACATCTTGCAGGAGGACGAGGTACTTGTGCGCGAGGTTCACTTTGCTGAGCTGGCGGAGCGGGCCCTCCAGCCGGCGGATGGCTTCGTCGGGGGCGTCGGATTGCTGGACGATGCGCAGGCGCAGGTCGATGTGGTGCTGCAGGGCCTGGAAGTCGTCGATTTGGGACTGGAGGGCGGCCTGGCGCTGGGAGGAGGACTGGCGCGCGAGGGTGAGGGTTTGGGTGGCGGAGTCGAGCTGGGACTGGAGCTGGGTGTGTTGGGCTTCGACGGAGGCGAGCAGGTCGTCGAGGCTGGCGAGGTCGGTGGTGTACTGGAGTTTGTCGTCGAGGTAGTCGTCTAGGCGGATGTCGTCGGTGGACGAATTGCGCGTTGCTGTGACTGCCATTTCGAGCGAGAGGGCACTTGGAAGGAGATGGGGGAAGATGAAGTTGTGAAGCAGTGACGATGCTTGGACAGCTTGTACGACGGCATCTTGGCCGATAATTTGCCCGAGCCGATGACATGGATCGTGTCCATTGTCACCCCCCGTCACCACTGGAAATTTATTTGCGATCATACTTTGGCCGAGCACAGTGCTCCCGTGTTCTTGAACTCTATCCCCGTAGCACCCACTCGCCCAAGAACATAGCGGCGTTTATGCTCAAGTCTCATTTCCATAGCTTCAAGAGCTGCGGAAGCCGTAGGCGGTGATAGTAGACGGCACTGTGTTGGGTAAATTGTGTGTACCGTACGCCTTCCACATGCTGGTAGAAACTCGTTATTACCTAGGTAGAGTTCCGATCATAACCGGGATGCCCTAGGCTTGCACGGACTACCTATATATACTTCACGACAACACACCGCGAGGGCTTTCAATTTGACCGTATTTTTTTGTTGAAACACCGCAAGAAAGACCGTTTCTCAATTCCCTCTGCACCAAATCATATTTTTGTTCTGATCTTGCGAGCATTTGATTGCGTCTCCCACCTCAAAATGTGCGCCTAGAATGACAGACTGGCTCCTACGTGCCCCTATCTACTTCGAGCTTGTATTGTACTTATACTGTACTGCCCTCGAGGCGGCGCCCTTGGCAGCAACTCAACTGCAACTTCATCTGGTAATTCGCACTTCTTTCCAAACACGCCAACTTGCGGTCGAATTTAAGCTTCCGTAAAGGACCATCACAAGTCCTGCTGAAGTCAGAGACTGGAAACTTTGTCCGGATCAGAAAGTCCCCTTTGTGCCCCATTCGTGCTTGAATGCCACCTTTCCGGATTATCTGTCGGCAACTTCCTTTGGGACGACATCTGGACTCCTCATACGGTACCACATGCTCGATCGAAGGGCTCAGGAACAAAATCAGCTATTGAGTCACCGAGATCTCGTCAGGAGCGAGCAGCAAAGCATATCACACTCTTCACCTGGAACCGACAACAAAGATGGGCTGGCCCTGGAGGTTCGTCGACCTCGACGAAGCCGCCATCCAAGCAAGGAGGCACACCCTCGACCGATACGCCGGCTATGCCCAAATCTCATCCTTCGGACCCGTCTTCCTGGTCCTCGTCTACAAACTCGCAATGTGGGTCATCATCAACTTCGATCAGCGCCGCGCTGCCTACACACAAATCCCGGAATCACCAGCCCGCAAGGCACGGCGGAAGAGTGGGCTCGGCGCGTGGGAGAGTCGGTACCGGCTGTTCCAGTGGTGGCTTGGGGACGATGTGGTGATTTTCGGGCAGTCGTGGGGCCGGAGAGATGAGTGGCTGTTTGGGTTGGGATGGGGCATTTGGATGCTTGCTTTGTCGGTGTTTGAGACTGGAGATGGTGAGTTTGAGATGATAACGCCCTCTTCACACTGCATCATGTATTTCTAACCAGGTCATCTACAGACTACATGCACCTCACCAAACGCCTCGGAATCATCGGCATCTCCCAGCTCCCCCTGCAGTACCTGCTCTCCCTCAAATCCCTCAACCCCATCGCCTACGTCCTCAAGTCCTCCCACGAGGAAGTCAACCGCTTCCACCGCGCCCTCGGCCGCGTCGTCTACCTGCTGCTGTCCCTGCACGCGGCCCTCTACCTCACCTTCTTCGTCGAAAAGGGTATCCTGCTCGACAAGCTCGTGACCTCCCGCGCCGTCCAGACGGGGCTCATCGGCATCCTCAGCTTCAACTTCCTCGGCGCCACCGCCCTCAAAGCGATCCGCGATTACTCCTACCGAGTATTCTTCATCACTCACCTCACCGTCGCGCTGCTCATCCCGCCTTTGATCTGGTTTCACGCCCGCCCCGCGCGCATCTTCGTCGTCGAGGCCCTCGTTGTGTTCCTGGTTGATATTGTCTCGCGAAAGCTCGACACCGTCACCGCGGAAGCGACCTTCGAGCACATCGCATGCTCCGCCAGCTCTTCCTCCTCCTCCCTCGTAAAAGTGACAACCACAATCCCCAGCGCCAAACTCACCCGCTTTCTCGCCGCACCCGGTGCACACATCTACCTCCAACTCCCGCCCGTCTCGCGCCCCTCCCAATCGCCCACATCGGCCGCGTACCTCGTCCACGAGTTCCTCTTCAACCCCTTCACCGTCGCCGCGGCCGACCCTTCCTCCGGCGAAATCACCCTCGTCGCCCGCCACCGCGCCGGACCCACCACCGCAGCGCTGAAGCACCTCGCGATGGAGCCCTCTGCGAGTGAGAGGCAGGTTGCGTCGCTGGCCATCGAGGGCCCCTACGGCGCGACGGCGCACGTGGTGCCGGAGTTGCTGGCGGGCGAGTTCGATCGCGTGTTGCTGGTTGCGGGCGGGGTGGGCGCGACGTTTGCGGTGCCGATCTACCAGGCGTTGGTGGGGGCCGCGGCGCTGCCGAGCGGGAGTCCCGGTGCGAGGAGGGTGCAGCTTGTGTGGGCGGTGCGTGAGGCCGGGGATGCGGGCTGGGCGAAGGAGGTGTTGAGTGGGGCGGATGACGGGGCGCGGGTGTTTGTGACGGGGGATGGGAGTATGGCGGCGAAGAGTGAGGATGATGGCGAGGAAGGAGTGGAGCTGGATACGATGAAGGCGGAGGGTGCTGGAAAGGAGAAGTTTGTGTATGCGAGACCGGACTTGAGGAAGATTGTGGACGATGTGTTTCGGTATGGACAGGAGGAGAGGGTTGCTGTGTTGTTTTGTGGACCGGGGGAGATGGGGAGGGAGTTGAGGGGCTATGTTGGGGCGTGGGTGAAGAAGGGAAGGGTTGTGCTTTGGCATAGTGAGAGCTTTGAGTGGTGAGCGTGGTCATATGGGATTTGCTTGAACGGTTGTAGCAGAATGGTAGAATCTCATGTGATATCAACATATTCCACTTGGTCCGTGAAATACACTAAGCTCGTGCCCACCTGCATTGTATTAGTGTCGACCTCTTGTTTTCTTAATAAGCTACCAACCGGAAGGGGACCAAAGCGAACAGTTCGTGATCATTCCACGTTCGAGCTGAGAAGTGCTGGCACGGTGTGATAGAGTGTCATCCTCTACCTGCAGCTGCCAGCACATCAACATGCCAGGAGCAGTCTCCAAGTCCCATCAGCATTTATGCCTATGGAAAAAGACCACAAATCAAAGCCCATCATACCAGAAGTCATCATACAGGCCCTGAACGCCATAGCAAGAGAACCGCCCACCCAAACACCGTCCCGCACGCAAGTTACCCATCCCAGCACACATGCAGGTAGACACATACACAAATCCCAGATCGCTTGCTCGCATCAGCCCTAATCCGCCCGCTGTTTTTTGACCTCCTGGCCGCCCACCGTCCCCTCCGGCGGCGCATCCCAATCATCCGGCGCGTTCTCATCCCAGTTGTCGACCTCCTCCTCGAGCGTCATCTTCCTGCCCTCCGACACCGGCGGCGCAGCAGCAGCAGCAGTACTGCTCACCACGCCGCTCTCCTGCACGCCGATGATCCCCTCCCCGAGCTCAATGTCCTCCTCGACGTCGCCGTCCTCCCCGGCCACCTGCGTGTACGCGCCGGTCTTGCGCAGCCGCTTGCGCTCGAGCATGCGCTTGTGGTACAGCGAGCACAGCCCCAGCGCGGCGAGGGACCCGACGAGGTTGGCGACGATGTCGAAGAAGTCGAAGTCGCGGCCGTTGGGCAGGAAGCCCTGCAGGAACTCGGAGCCGACGCCGAGGGCGAGGGTGCAGACCACGAGGGTGAGGTGCAGGGTGCGGCGGCGGTTGGTGTCGAGGATCCAGTAGAAGGCGGTTGTGAGGAGGAAGAAGGTGAGGACGTGGAGCACTTTGTCGTTGATGTAGAGGGAGACGTGGAGGGAGGTCAGGCCGGCGTAGCCTGCGACGAGGAGGAGGAGGAAGAATACTCCTGGGACGGGGGGAGGTTAGCAAGCTGGTGGGGAGGTGGGGAGGAGCGGAGAGCGGAGGAGGGCTGGGAGCGGGCGAGCGAGCGTGCGCTTACCTGCGAAGGGGAGTCGTATCCTCATTTTGTGGAGTTTTGTGGGGTTTGGATCAGAGTAGATGTTGACACCTGCCTGTGACTGTAGGCATGATGGTGCAAGATTTGTTGGAAAAGGAAAGGAACCTTTGTTGTACGATCGTGAAGAGGTGGCTTACTGTAGGTAAGTTTGGGGGCCTAACAAGCCAACGGTCCTGGAGCTAGGGGGAGCTTGGGCCAGTGTGGGGGGACCTCCGAGGGCAAGACAGGGATTCATGATCTCAAAAGTGACATGTGTGCTTTCACAACAAGCTCTACTTGTGTCCTACTATTCTCCACCATCCAACTACTATGTAGCGAAGAAGGTATCTTGTTATCATACTACCTACCTATGGGCAGATTATCCATTCCATTTTGCTATTCTTGATCATGTAAGGTTGGGTAGGAAGCTAGGGTATTTGTACTGTACATTAGATACATAATCTGCTGCCAAGGTAGTTGGCATTGCTTTTTGATGTCATGATCTGATTGTGATATTTTCTGGTGAACAAGGTTGCCAAATGCTCAAGGAGATAGCTTGAGTGCTCCGATCTATGGAGTATCCACATGTTCCTCTACATTTTGGCACTCTAGCTACTGTAGATATTCTAAGAAATTATACTTTCCTACTCCGACAATTTTGTCATAGACCACTTTTATATATGTACTAATATTTTGTCAAAGCACTTGCATACTGGATAAAGGAGGAACAATTATATTGGTTGAAGGGGCTGATTTGGTGGTGATGGTGAGGTCACCCGTATACACCTACCTGGGTAGGTATATATGGGGGAGAATGAATGAAATGTAATGTTCATGCTGGTCCTGGTAACTGTAGTGGTCGATTTGGCTCATCTAATGAAACAGTCGAAATAAATAGGCCAGCAGGTGGGTGACGATCTGGCACGCCAGGTCATCAGTTCGATTATCAGATCTATACAATATTCTTTTGTGTTTGTGCATCTAAGTAGGTACAATCACCAGACAAGGCTACCACCCGAGATTTTGGTGACAGCCTTGCGGATGCACTAAAAAGCGCCCTCTTGCAGATGAACCCCTGCCCACTGTACCGAGTCCTTTGGATGTCCTCACAATCGAAGACAAGAACATACTAGTCAAACAATTCTCTAGAATCTGCAAAATGAAAATACCAAAATGCATGAATTGTATCAGCTGGTCATTTGGTGCAGTCAAATACTAGCATACATGGATGTGGCCCAGGTCCACGGATAAAGTGTCATGACGGAGCATCGGAGGTACTTACGGTAGCGTCTGAAACCAGAGGGTACCACCGGGTCGGTGAGTGAAGTCGCCCGCCCAACCTGGAACGGCGGCCAGGGTACGGCTACGGCTACCGCAACCGCAGTCGCCAAAACGGGGGGGCTCCACTTCCAGCAACCTCACGTCAAGACGCGCTGGCCCTTTTTCCATCAACCATCAACCACAGCAACCTCGCACCATCTCGCATCTTCTCTTGGCCGCCCATGTCAATGTCGCTCTTTTCTCCCATGCCCATTTAATTGCCTTTCCCCCACCGGAAGCCGGCCAAATCTGCCCCAGCGGCCCCATGTCCGGCTACCACCTGCAAGCTTGTCCATCCACCATCGGACAAGGACATTAATACATCATCATGTCCTTCAGTCAATCCCAGAACGGCTGGCATTCATCTGCTTCCAGCCAGGGAAATGGGGGTCGCCCCAATGGCGTTGCTGTCGATGGCCCTGCGCGGTCACTCCCCGATGCGACAATGTTGATGCCTGAGGCATCCGACAACCACGACGACGACCACCGACGCGCCCACTTCGCACAACTCTTCCGTAAGACCGACGCGAAGATCGCCGCGCTGTTTGCTGACGACGGCGACTTCAACAATGCCGCCCTCGAGTCTTTGAAACGCCCCCCGACCGCCAACGCGCCTGCACCCGCCGCCTCCGCCTTCCACATCCCCCCTGCCGCCGACAATGAACCCACTCGAGAACCTCCCCAAAAGAAGACAAAGCGCGACATTGTCGACGACTACGACGATGAGGACGAAGAAGACTCGGAAGATGGCGGCGATGACGTCGCTGCCGCCAACCAATTGCAAAACGATAATGCCGCCGCAACAAAGTCCTACCTCTCCCCGTCCAAGTCCGGCAGTTCGCCCGTGCACTCGGTCTCCTCCCCCGGCAAGAACGGCGACAAGTCGCGAGAGGACTCCTCGTCGCAAGGCAAAGAGAAGACCTCAGAGGATGCGCGCAAGGAATTGGAGGAGGCGCGCACTGCGACGGAAGAGGCCGCCAAGCGCAGCTTCCACACCATGTTCTACACGCTAGAGAACGACAGGACAGCCATGCTCGAGCAACAGCAATTGGAGGAGTCAGAAAAACAGATACAGGCCGAGATGGACAAGAATGGTGGTCCCACAAGCGATGGCTCTGGTCAGAACCACGGTTCGCTGAGCAGCGCCAACCTGGGCGCGTCTAGTCTGACACTCAAGCATCTCATCGCGAGAATCGACCTGAAGCGCAGTCAAGTGCAAGCCACGGATCAAGAACTGCGCAGCCTGATGAACGAAGTCAGGAAGAATCGCTCAAAGTGGGCGAGCGAAGACAATGTCGGCCAGGAAGAACTCTACGAGGCACTTGACAAGGTCTTGAGCGAGCTCAAGGCGCACACTGAGTATTCAACGCCCTTCTTGACCAAGGTGAACAAGAGAGATGCTCCTGATTACTACAGTGGTAGGTATTCCCATGGGCGCAGAGCTAATCAAGCGGGTGCTGACCGTTCCTCAGTCATCAAGCAGCCCATGGACCTTGGTACAATGACCAAGAAGCTCAAGCAGCTGCAGTACAAGTCCAAGGCCGATTTCGTCACGGATCTGAATCTGATATGGGATAACTGCACCCGCTACAATGCCAGCCTGAATAATCACCTCCCACGATTGGCCAACGGTATGCGCAGGGAAGCTGACAAGCTCATCCCATTGATTCCTGACCTGACCATTCGGCCGCGGGCTGAAGTCGAGGCTGAGGAACGGCGCAAACAGAATGGCGGAGAGGGTGGCGACAGCAGTGATGATGAGCCCATCATCTCGTCCCGTGGCCGCACCCAGGGCACCAAAGGAGCTGCCAAGTCGAGGAAGGCCCCCACAGACCAGAAAGAGGAGACGCCCAACATGGACGGCAAGCCCACGATCCAACTCAATGGCATCTTGGCCAAGACTGGGCGTGAGGATTCGGAGTTTGGGGACAGCAATGGCTTCGCGACGCCGCCCATTGGAGGATCCAATACACCTCTTGGCCAGAATGGACAGTCCGGGACTAGCAACGCGGATGCCATGGAGCTGGACGGGCCTTCGCTGAATGGCATGGCGCTCAATCTTGGAGAGGCCGTGGAACAGGAATTCGAAGACGAAGAGTACAAGATCTGGAAGCAGGTGACCAAGAAGGAGCGTGCTCTGATCACCCGGGAACGATTCAACCTCTTCAAGGGCAACAAGCTCAATCCAGATGAACCTGCCATCCTGAGAAGCAAGCCCGGCATGCGCCGTGTCTTCAGAAGCCAAATGCAAGCAGAAACGGCGGGTATAACTGCCCCCACGGGTGACTCGTCAGCAATCGCCGCCAAGGAGACAGCAAAGCCCACCGAGACAACCCTCGCCGAGGGTATGGAGGTTGAAGAAGACCGCGCCGTCCCAGACTACTACGAGACCGTCAACCTTGTTCCCGACATTCCACCAAAGCTGCAATGGGTGGAGGATGGCGAAGGCCAGGTCATCAACCAGCACGAAGATGTGTTGCGCTTGGTCCCGCCAGGATACTTCACATCGCCTGAAAGCATTTTGACCAAGAAGTTCGAGGCGAACCTCCGTCAGATGCAGGAAACACGCAAAGTTTGCTCCAAAATTGGCGTAATCAAGCAAATGCAGATCCAGACCCAGGTTTATGCCAACCAGTTTCCCAAATACGAGCCCGAGCCATTTGTGGAACAAGACATCGAAGGACACTTTATCGCTGGAGACGGACCTGTCATGGCACCGGATGTCTGCAAAGCTGCCATGAAACGCTCAGTGGCCAAGATTTTCTACCACGCTGGATTTGAAGAGCTCCAGCCATCTGCACTCGATGTCGCTGCCGACATTGCTGGTGACTACTATGCCAAGCTCCTTCGCACGTTCAACGTCTACCGCGAAGCTGAGAAGAAGGATGCGGTCGGCCAATACGCTGAGCGTGGGGCACGATGCCAGCCCCGATTCTCACAGGAGGAAGTCATACTGCACACGCTTAATGAGAGTGGCCACACCCTCGAGGCTATCGAAGCCTACGCCAAGGACGACGTTGACAGGCTCGGCTCCAAGCTTGGCGTGATTCACGAACGCATGAAGTCGCATCTGGCCGATCTACTCCGACCTGCACTCAACGATGCTGGTCCTGACGGCGCAGGTGCTTTCAAGGACGGCAGTGATCAGTTTGTTGGTGGTGATTTTGCCGAGGAGCTGGGCGAGGATTTCTTCGGCTTCAAGGCTCTTGGTCTCGACCAGGAGTTCGGCCTGGAGATGATGTCGGTTCCATTGCACCTCCTGCAAGCCCGTGTCCGCAACACATACCAAGTGCAAACACAAAACACCGACGAGGTCGTTGCCGATCTTTTCGAGCCCCCACCTCCATCCGAGCCCGTCACGAAGGACAACATCCAAGGCCAAATCGGCGTGGTCAAGAACTTCTTCCTGGCCAAGTTGCATGCTAATGGCGATCAACCGCTGGTCGAAGACGAAGATCTGCCCGTCAAGCAGAGGAGGCCGCGTCCTCGTCTCGGTGCCACCGGCAAAATCGTCTCTCCCCAGAAGCGCCCTCCTAAGGAACAGATCGCGCTGGCGAAGAAGAAGAAGAAGCTGGAGGCTGGCAAGGCACAGGTCACTGATCCCAAGCCTGGTGGTGCCGGCGGTGGTGTAGGGGCCGCCAGCCTGACTCCCGAGAAGGCAAAGAACAAGCTCGGCAAGGCGCCTGTGCTATTCAACGGCACAGGTGCTGGGTCGTTGCAGCCGCCCGAGATGGAGCGCGGCAGCAGCATGATGAGTCAAGATGCGCCGAGCAGCCCGATGGGTGCGGACAACAAGGAGGACGTGAGTATGCTGAGTCCTGAGAGCAATGGGCAGTAGAAATGCCGCAGAGGCTCGACCGTTGGAGCTCGCGCGTATACCACAGGGAAGCTCATCCCGGAGACTTCTCAGAAGTCCCCGAAGGGCAATGGAAAGAGGAAGTGACGGTATGAGGTTGGCTATGGCCCCTTCACATGGGCATGCTCGGGACGAGGCAGTGACCGAAATACATATGCGGCTTGGAAGAGCAAACACGGAGCTGGCAGCATCAAGATCTCAAGAAAACGTATTATCTCCATGTGCAGACTCTGATCTACGACCAATCGTGGTTTTGGAGAGAGGTTACCTGGCTACACACCTTACCAGTATCCGATTTCATGCTCATCGCCAGCAGTCGTCCGCATCCTTTCTGGGTCTTTGATAGGCTCTTTTCTCTTCTTCTCCACCGGCGATATAAGAACTGTCACACAGGGAGAGCTTCCCAGGTCTCTGTACGCCGACACTGCAAACTGGCTCATCGTGGCCGCAAACAGGCCAAGGCGTTGCTTTGGAACCGTTCACCTCGGACCCAACTGCGTCTGGGACTCACCTTCTGTACCAATCGCGAGACCAATACTACTCTCTGTTCACACACTTCTTCTCTTCTTTTTCTACTCTCCTCAAGCCATCCCCACTGGCGAGGCGATACTTCCTCATGCACGGAACTTTCCCGAGACTCAGTACTGGACATGGTCATGAGCGCGCCACCTGGATTGAGCTCTGCTATTCACCGGCGTTCACGGGGTAGAAGTAGATTGCAAGGCGGACGGATGGATATATACCTGGCCACGGCGGCGTACGGGCGTTCTTGACATATTCGGGGGAGGTGGGGGGGGGGGGTTAAAAAGTTTAGGGGCCCCAAAAGGCACATCCGCCGCGCCGATGAGTGCGGCGTTCACTAGAGAGTTACTATGCAAGCAAGCAATATTACGTTTTCGATTCTTTTCTTCACGAGACAGGGGAGTCAAGAGACCAGCTACGTGTTCAGTCCCTGTTTCACATGATTTTTTTCCTGTTTGATGTGTGATGGTGGTGGTGGTGGTGGTCGCCGTCAGGCTAGGATTAGCTATGCGTCTTCTGCTGATGAAGCTGTTGGTGGTTACTCGGAACTCCGCCTACACGGTCGGCTCCGTTTCTTTCCTGGTTGTCGCTCTTGATTGCTGCCGCTCACGGACACTCAATCTCGCAACTGGTAAAATACTCCTCTTCCTGAGATCACCGTACTGCACGCACGCCTGATATCAAGAAAAGAGTACTCGTACTGTGTCTGTTGGGTGTACACTGGGGGGTCACGTGATACTCTTCTCTTCGTCTCAATCGGGTTCTGGTTGTTCGTTGTTGTGTAGAGAAACTAACTAAACGGCCGGTGGCTGTAGAAGTCAGTTGTAGCCAGATTGGGATGACTAATCATCCCCTGGCCACCAACCGGTTCTGCCACCGCCCGGTGCAGGGACAGGGGTATTTAGGTAAGCCAACTACCTCTGCCGTGGCCCCCTGCCCTATTCGGCAGGAAGCCCTACTAGCTATTCTCTCAACAGTGTCACTTCAATGTACCTAGGTAAGGAGTGCAGCTACCATACGTGGAAGCCTACCATGGGTCAAATGTACTGTATTAAGGAAGATGGTCATTCACTAGGTTAAAAGCGAAGCCGCGAGGCTGAGGCCTTCCTGATACACCTAAGTGACTCGGTGGGGTCCCTGTCTACGCAAGCAGGTGCCATGACCATCTCTGCGCCCACGGGGCGCTGCCACACGGAGCTATTGATGTCAAGTTGGTGACGATGGAAATCAGTGATCATGGTTGGGGGTGGGCCTGGCTCTGAAGGAAGGGCAATGGTGAACAGGCGGTGCGAAAGCCCTCGCCCCTCGGCCCCCCGAAAAGGGGGAATGGGCGCGTAAACGGACGAGTCTGTTGTGCGATTCAACCCTGATCATACTCTCCTAATCTGATCTATCTTGCGCTTCTTTCATGTGCTCCAGTGAAAGCAATCCAAGGTCCTCAGACCGAGGCAGAGAATCGTCGTCCAGCCAGGCTTCAAGCAGTCCCTCCAACGCTGTTTCCGTCACCTTCTTGGTCGATAAGGCCCCGTCCACCTGAGCAGGTTTGGGGCGTCTCGTCTGACCCTTCGCCGATAGTGTCATCTTGCCTCGCCTTGATGCATCGTGGACACGATGACGCATCGTGCGGCTGTCGCACCGGGGCCGTCCATATCGGCTTCTTCCAATTTCGATCATCCAAGCCCTTACCTAGGTGCTCCAACATGACATTGAAGTGTGGATTCTCGTCTTCGAATGTCTGGAACTCCTCCCACACTTGTAACACTGAGCCAAACTTTTGCCTCACCCGAAGCCCAGCTTGAGAATCATCCAGTTCCGCATAAAGCTCTCGTTCATGAATCAACTTTTGCATTCTCTCCAGTGCCTTACCTGCGAGCAGCATCTGAACAAAATCACGAAATGTATTTTTTTGATCAGGGTCATCCAACACGACTGACAGTATGGCCCATGTTGATGACCCTGCCTGCCCATCATTGTAGGATTCCTTCATCGTCCAGTTGTCCGATAAGGACTCCGATCCGTTCATGATTTGCGCGTTGCAAGATCTGCCGTCTGGGGTCATTTGAATCGAGAAGTCGAGATAACCTCCATGGAGAATATACATCAGCAGTATAGCTGAAGCAGACGGTAATGAGGACAGCAACTTGCCCCTCCTCTATAGTATGGCATCGCCGTCAGTGGCGCATCTGAGGTAATGGCAAAGATTTGATACCATATAGGAAGCAAATTGTCGAGGAAGAATAACGTCTTCTACGTCCAGTACTTCGACTATCTCGAGCCAGTTGCGTACGTCTTCGATCGTAGGCTCATCGTGGACCTGAGGCATCATCTCGTCGAGGGGTCTCAATGGAGGAAATTGTGGCAAGTAGTCGCTTTGGTGTGGCCATAGGGATTTGCACTTCTCAAGGTACCACCACCGCAAAATTCTTTTGTATCGCTCTTTACGCAATATGATATGCGCGGAGAACAGATTCAGATGTACGATGTTTAACGAGACAGTGACCGCATTAGAGATATCGTCTGCGCTTGGATCCACATTTTCCTCAAAGACTGCTATTTTGGACTTCTTTCAACCTTCGAAACAATGCAGCAGGTGGTCCAAAAATTCGGAAAATCGCCGATGGCGCGTCGCGCACAGTGCTTGAGACGCTGGCGAGGGATATTCATAAATCTGTGGGTGGTCTCCGAATTCGCGCACCACCGTCAGTGTTTCCACAACACTGGTAGTCAAGGAAGGTGTAGCAGCCAACTTTGCACAAGCAAAAAAAAGCTGCACGCGCATGGAGCGAGCGTTGAAGTTCTTGCAGTGATGTCTGCTGAGAGCTGCGGTGTGAGGTCGTAGAAGAAACTCGTGTATTGAGCGATGTGAGATGTTCAAGTATGATTCCATTGGCTGTTTCTCGACATCTACGACGTCAACAAGCCCTTTGCAAACTCCGTGTACTTGTCTCCTGGCCCGGACCATCCGTCGAACGATTTGTGCTTGTGACTCAGTCGCTGGTTGGTTATTGAGCGCGGAATCGGGATCTTGCGCAACGTCATCCCAGAATGAGTACCACAGAAGTTGGAATCCACCTTGCATGGACATTCCGCCTGTTACGTCAATTACGGATTTCAGCGGAGAGTTGGCGATAACTGCAAGTGTTCTGTAAGCCTTCTGTTGATCAGAGGCATCGATTTCATCGACGATTCGCCCCAGCAGAACCTCGAGCTCGATGGGTAAACTGTCAATTTTCCGGTTGAGCACCTGCCAGCTATCGCCTTGGCCCATGCTGGCCTCAACAATGTTGAGAACAAGTTTGACCCAGAGAAAGACACCCTGAGCCTTGTCCAGGATGTTGGTGGATATGGTGCGAAGAGAGGAGGCGCCCATGTTCGCGATGTCTGCAAAATCTTGCATCTTTGCCAGCCTCGCGTCCACAACCATTTCCATGTCCGATCGGGTCAGATCTTGCAGATGTATTCCCGAGCATCCGTCAAAGCCCGTCTCGAATTCAACATAATGGCGACTCGAGACCACGATCTTGAGGTTGCCATGACTTGTCTTGACCCAGTCCAGGATGAGAGAGGTCAAGAAATATTTCGTATGATTCTTATCCTCGAATTCGTCCAGCCCGTCCAAGAAGAAAGTGAAACGATGTGCCTCGTACGTCTGAGGCGAGCGGATTAGTCGCTGGAGGCCAGCATTGAAGTCCAACCTTACCGGAAGGACCGTAGGGAACGCAAGTGGGATGAGGTCTGGAGCCTCCCGAAGGATGCAGTACAACAGACTGCGCACGAGTCCCTCCTGATCCTTTTGGGCATCCACGCCAGGTTTCCAAAAGAAAAAGGAGCTGAGAATCAGCTTCTTTTCGCCAGCCCATGCGCTCAGATGTTTTGTGACTTGCTTTTGTCGGTAGAGATATTTCATCAACGTGGATTTGCCGGCTCCTGGCTTTCCCAGAATATGATACACGGCTGCCGCAGGCTCTGACCACTCATCTTCCAGCCATGCCACGAATTCATCCCGAGCCGCAGTCTTCAATCTTTCGCTTGATGAGGCACGCTCGGATGGGTTTGCCCCAGATCTGTCGAACATCCAACTGAACGTCCGCTCATGAGCCTGGGCGATTCCGGCGACTCTTTCGTCCATCGTGTCGAAACGCAAGGCTTTCAGAAAGACATGTTGTCGTTTTCGTTCTAGTTCTGCTTCCATCAGGCCCTTCATCATATCTCTGTGCTGCGAGAAAACTTGTTCGCCCAAGCTCGATGTCTCTAGGCCCTCTCGAAGATTGTCGCAACTCCGCTGAATTGCAAAGTAGCGATCATCACCTGCGTCTGTCTTTTCCAGGAGTTGCTCAAACAACTTTTTGAAGTCGGCCCTGGTGAACTATTGTCAGCATACAGATAGAACTCGAGTACAGCGCGAATACATACTGCATGGCACGAAGCAGACATGTCGACACCTGGCTCTGGCATCTCGCCAAACTCTCTTCCAGCTCCTTGATTGTATCCTTCCCGAATCGACTTCGCACCGCAAGCAACCCCGAACGCAACCAAGACCTCTTCGCCTTGTCCTTTGTCAACTCGCCGACCTCAACACTCAATTCCTTGCAAAGTCGACTGCAGTCGCCAGCAGCGGCGTACAGCTGCGTTTCTTCGTCGCAGGTTGGTTTCTCCGCCAGCAAAGCTGAGCTCAAGTCTTGTGATCGCTTGGCCAAGAGAGCGGCGCGCTCAATCATTTTAGTGGCGCCAGTACCAGAGCGACGGATCTCGCGGATGAGGTCAAGCAGGTCTTTGCCGGAGGACAGAAGTTGGAGGGAGCTCCCAGCGAAGGAGATGATTGAAAGAGGGTCCATGGCTGTGGCTGCTCTCGGTCTGCAAAAGCAAGACGGGCGTTCCTCAAGGCGAGCGATCACGGACAGACGATGTTCGCCACGAGGAGACAGCCCCGAGCGATCCCAGATCCTTCCAAGGCGAGTCTCCACAGATACAAGCTATCCGATATGAAGCAACAGTCTCGACAGCGCCGATATCCTCGAAAATGTCAAGAAGAGAAGACAAGGATCGGGGCCAGAGAAGCGTGGGGACCGATGACCACATGCCTATTGCCACACAGGCTTCCTGGCAGCCGCCGTCCATTCACGGCCCCTCAACGCGACCCACTGCTCCATGCCCACACTTGATTCCCGAGTGCCCTTTTTGGCCTGCCTCAGCCACCTTCTCATGCGTACAGATTGAAGGCACTGCCAGGCAGCCAGGGCTGCCAGGTTGTCAATCAAGGTATCCCGCATATCGAGACCCTTGCGTGCATGCAATGTCGCATATATCGACACCACCTCTCTCAGCTTTCCGGCCCAACCCAAATCCGCACTGCTGGTGGCCTCGCTGCTTCGCTACATCGTGATGGCCGGATCGGCTTCACGATTTCTCTCTTGCAGATCAAATCACGAGATGCTCGCTCTCGAGGGAGTTGACAGTATAGAGAGCCTCGTCGACATGGTTTGTGAAAGTATTTTCACCAATCCACAATCTTTGGTCATGACCGCCGTCATATTCCCGACGCTTGCATGTGACACGGCAGCTGACACGGCGGCCAGCTGCATACCAGCAGCGCCAGCAGCCAACCCCGTCCGATGTGCTAATGTAGGCCTCTCTTGCCCCCCTCTTTCTGCCATGCACAAGATCGAAACAAGGTAACAATGCTGAAAAGGACTGACAGTTCGCGAACCGCGATTGCGTGGCCCTTCTTTTCCTTGCCACACACCTGCCCCCACCTACTCGCCCCCACCCGCACCACCACCGTTCCGCCCTAGATCTCGCCTAACCCGCCACACCTGCGACCCGACCGGCCGTTTCTGGCTCCCATGTAACGTCTCCGTCCACGGAATTTCCAGCACCGCCTCATCGTCGTCCTCCCCGTTGGCGGTCTTCCGGCTCGCGCTCCGGTGGTAGTGCGCCTCGGTATACGCCCACGTCGGCGTATCGAATTTGCCCGCCACCAGCACGATCTTTGTGCTCCCATCGCCGAACTGTTGCTCTACGTCGACAGGCGTGGACAGCGCGAAGCGCCGGGCAGCGGTGTCGACACCGCGTACGAGGGCGAGACCGAGACAATGTGAGTGGGATGGGTTGAGGGGCGCTTCGGACCGCAGGTAGGGCATGTGGGAAGGTGCAGCGCGGTGCGTGATGGCGTCGAGGTCTGCGCCGGCGAATGCTTGGGAGAGATCGGTGATAGCTACGATGGCAAGGATGGTACCGTCGATGGCGTCAGCGAGCAGGAAGGGCTCGGGTTGGTAGCCATAGAAGAGGATTCCGAGGAGGTTGGTGTTGGTGTCGTAGCTTACTTGCCAGGGTGCGGTGTGGGAAAGAGGGAGGGCGTCCCAGTGGTTGACAGTGGGGTTGGTTTTGACTGGGTCGAGGTGGAAGTAGGAAATTGCTTGCATGTGGCGGAGATGGAGCGCTGTTCTGGAGGTGAAGTCGCTCGATTGGGATGGCAGAGTTGTGAATGTGATGTTCTTTCCCGTCAACTTCAGGCCCTCGACAGTGTCTTCGGGTCCATCTTCGGACATGTACAGAATCTCGGTTGGTCGGATGCCAGATATCAAGTCCTGCAATAAGAGGAGACCGCTGCCCTGTATCCAGCCAGGTGTGTTGACGATTAGCGGAAGTTTGGGGCAAGATGACCGGTAGTGGGCAACCAAATTAAGAACACAGTTTTTGTAATGCTCAATATTAGACGCCGGAGTGATGGCCGCCACCGTGTGTGATCTGAGAATGCCTTTCTCAGCTAATTTTGGGTGACAGAAAGGTGGAGATAAGTTCGCTTCGTCCAGCCTGACAAGTGATATGACGCCTGGCGGTCCAAACTCTGGCTGCCCTGGATCAATATCTAGTACTGCGGCGCCAGGCCATACTCTCTTCTTCGTCCCTGCCCTCTCTGTGATGAGCCTGTTCGTGATGATCCGGCAAAATGTCGACTTTCCCGATGACTTGGGCCCACAGACCAAGAGCACAGGCGTCTTCTTGCCACTTTCTTGTTTGACCAACTTGGCGATCTCTCGGTTCCAGATGGCCGGTGATTTGAGGTCCTGTAGCATAGCCTTCTTAGGGCCGTCTGTCGAAGAACCGAGGATTTGCCATGTCTGTCGTTCTGTGGGTTTGACTTCGTTCCAAAGGTTGCTGAATATCGGGGATAGTCTTTCCAGGTTCCGTAGGTCTCGGGCTCCCGGATGAGGGTGGATTTCGACTGTAGAATTCTCAGAGCACCGCAGAACGGGCAGAGCGTGGCAGTGAGGCGCGTGGACCCATTGAATCCTGTCTGAGGGATACAGGGAAGCGCCGCTGATACTGGCTTCTCCACTCTTCACCTTCACGCCATAGCTGCCTAGAAGAACAATACGCTGCCCTGAAAGTCAGTACACATACGGAAAGAGGGAGAGAGCAGGGGGTGTAAGTACTTCGCTGCTATCCGGAAACTGGAGCACGGCCGTCCCATCTGCCTTCTTGTGGATGTTGCCCGAGGCTGGGGAGACTGAAGAGAGCTGTAACTTCTTCCTGGGCGGCTCTTCAAGAGTTTCCGTGGTCTCGTACAGAGCGTTCTGATCGATGGTACCTGACTCACCGACCAGCACCTCCTCTGGTGTGCGAGAGGCTGTCTTCTTCGAGCTGCCCTTGGGTGTGCCCTGCGACTTGGAGCCAGCGCTGTTGTAAATGGGTGTAATAGAGCCGGCACCAGGAGATTTCAATCCAGTCGGTCCGTTTTCTGGGGACTCGACTGGTGATGCGGATGCCTGCTTCTCGAGTAACCTTTTCCGAAGAGCAGCAGCACTCAACACTGAAGTGTGGTCAGCGATAAATTCTGACCCGAGAGAAATAATGAGCAAGTGACTTACTCGGAGCAGCCTGGCTCACTTCGACCCTTCTTCTCTTATTCGAAGACATATGGAAAATGTGTGGCTCTTTCCTTCTCCTGATTTGTAACTGTGATCGAAATATTGCAAGTCACTTCAGTTTGTGCCCAGCAGCACCACCAGTTGACGTCTGTTGGCATGTGGTTTTACAGGGCTAGGGGTATCGTGGTAGGGATAGGGACCCCTGTCAATTGGAGACACAGTCCAATCGGCAGGCCGTGAGCTGCCCCACCTTGACAAGGGTCCGCACTGAACCCCGGCTTTACGCGACTGAATCTTTTGCAAAAAATTCACGGTTGACCTTCCAACTTTGGAGATTGAAGGTTGTGATACTCAGTGTTGCTTTTCTTTTTGCGACGCGATTGATTTAGCCTTATTCACTGAATCCTTTCTCTTCCTTCTTCTATCTCATTCTACTTCTCTTTCCACCGGCCTTGCCCAACCTCCCAACTATCGCAACGCGCATCACGACATTCGACCCGCGATCTCCGCGAACGGCTTGCGCGACGCGACATTACGGAGCGCGACGCCCGTTCCAAATCTCCTTCCTCGTCAAGCACGAAAGCCCAACCGGCTACCTACACCATGAGCAGGATTCCGTCGGCCAGTCTGCGCGACATCGCCAGCAAGGCCAAGAAGGCGCGCACCCAGCCCATATTCGGCACCCAAGTCCCCACAGTAAAGAAGGGCACCTTCACCGGCGACGACTCGGGCGACTCCTCTTCGAGCTCCGACAGCGACTCTGACATTGACATCAAGAAAGAGTCTTCACTAGACTTTGTCAAGAAGATCTCCACTCCTGCCTCCAAGACCAAGACCAACGGCGCCAGCGCGAAGATTCCCAAGACTGCCACCCCCGCGAAGAGCCCTTCCATCAACGGCATTAGTGCGCCAAAAGGCAAGGCGAAGAACGAGACGAGCGTGAAAGTGATCAAGAAGGAGGGCTCGTCTAGTGGATCCAGCGATAGCGAGTCCAGCAGCGACGAGAAGACCAAGAAGGCGCCCACGAAGGGCAAGCAGATCAAGGAGAGCGACTCCGCTTCGGACTCGAGCTCCTCCTCCTCCTCCTCCGAGACATCCAGCTCTAGCGGAAGTGACAGTGAAAGTGAGAGCGAGGGCGATCACAAGGCCAAGAATTCAAACTCTCAGGCCAAGTCACCCGTCAAAAAGGACCTCAAGAAACCTGCGCCCAAGGCAAAGTCACCCGTGACGAAGGAGTCCAACGCAGAGTCCAGCTCGTCTTCATCCGGGAGCGATAGCGAAGATTCCAGTGAAGATGCTGCCGAGCAAATCCAGGAGCAGATCAAGAACGATCTCAAGAACGTGAAGTCTTCCAAAGCGCAGTCGCCGGACAAGACCAGCAGCAAGAAGGCCAAGCGCTCCAAGCAGTCTACTGAAGACGAGGACGGCGATGTCGAGATGGTGGATCAGACCTTGGCACTGACCAATGGAATGGATCCAGCCGACATGTAGGTTTCAATTGCTCATCGTGTGAGGTCTACATTGCTGACGTGACTCTTAGTGGTGTTGTACCCGAGTTCGTCGCGCCCGACTTCCACCTGCGCAAGCTCGAGGGCCCAGCTGACGCTGCGGATGTCGCCAACTTCTTCTCCAAGGCCCAGCTTGAGGGCAAGCAGGTCTGGTACATCACTGCGCCAGCCTCCCTTCCCGTCACCGTCGTACAGGACCTGTCAATTCCCATGGATAAGGCCCAGGAGGGACTGCCAGTCCTGAATCACAATGGCGATGACTACCGCTTGGCATTCGAGAACCCGTCCGCTTCTTCATCCTTCAGGCTTCTCATTCCCAGCAAGAAGGGCAATGAGTACACACTGCGTAAGTCTTGCGGGAAAGACGACTTCTGAGTATCTGCTGACTCTTTCCAGTTGAGCGCTCGGTCGATCAGACCATGCACTTCACCCGCAGCGAGACATTCCCTCCCGAGGGTCCGTCCAGTGTAATCACCACTAAGACGGTCTCCACCAGCAAGCCAGGCCGCGCTCAACCCGAGGGTCTTCGCGCCCGCTATACCCCCCTAGGCGTGCCGGCGCCTGTCAACAAGGCCATAGCCAACGTCGCCGCAGCAGAGACTGCCGCAGCGGGCACCCCGAGCAAGAGCTCCTCCAAGAAGAAGCGCAAGCACAGCGATTATGATGACGGTGAGAACGGCTCCGTCGCGACTACTGCTATTACCACCCCAGTTCCAGCCCCACCCAAGGCTTCTTCCAAGACACCCCCAGCTGAGAAGTCCGCCAAGAAACAGAAGACAAGCAGGGAGGCCACACCTAGGAAGGAAACCCCCGTGCCCCTGCCCCCACAGTTCAGCTCCATGGGCGGCACCACCAGCGCGCCGCGCCACCCCGCCAGCCAGCCTCTGCCCCGGTCCAGGCTCTCCAGCTCGCCCACGAGCGCCGCCTACCTCCCCGCTGATCACCCTAAGTCCCTCACCAGGCACCTGATCGAGGCGCGCTCCCGCTCCCGGTCGCGGTCCAAGTCCCCCGGCGCCGCGCTGCCCGCCACGCAGCTGCCGCCGCCGCCGGCCACCAAGTACAGCCTCGTGCCGCACCCGACGCTCCCGCCGCCCTCGAGCTCCGCGTACACCGGCCCCAGCTCGTTCAGCTCGCCCACCGTGGCGGCCAAGGAGCGCGAGAAGCTAGCCAAGAAGGAGCGCAAGAAGGCGGAGAAGGAGCAGGCGAAGGAGGCCGAGCGGGCTGCGAAGGAGGCGGAGAAGTCCGCGAAGGAGGCCGAGAAGGAGCGCAAGCGGGTCGAGAAGGAGCACAAGGCTGCTGAGAAGGAGCGCAAGAAGGCCGAGAAGCAAGCTGCTGCTGCTGCTCAGGTGGCGCCGAAGACGCCGAGGAAGGTCTCGCATATCATGCCGCCTCAATTCGACCGTCGTGGACGCCCACTGCTCTGAGGTGTGTGTGTGTGTGAAGGCCAAAATTGCGAGGGTCTTGTGAGGCATGTCACCGGAGCGCACGTTTTGCTGTTGCAGGACTGTCATGGACTCTCTGTATGAGATGCACCCGGGCTAAGGCCTAGAATGACTAGGATCTCGGCGAACCTTTCACTGTCAGGACGAGGCCCATCGTTCTGCTTGTTCACCAATTCTCGGGCTCTGATTTTGCATTTTCCGGTTCTCGGTCTGTCGGTCTGTTCTTTTCCCTATCTTCAGGGTGGTGGAGAAGAGGGCTGGCCATTCTTGTGCGGGCAAGGGAAGCACGGCGTTGAGCGGAAGATGCTCTTTTTTGTGTTTGTTTGAGGCGACGAGACTGCCAACTGCGATTGTGGCGGTGGTGATTCGGCTTGGACTTTGTGTGGCTTGGCCGAATCGATGAGAAGGGCTTGGATTTGTGCCAGAGTCCGCGGCAACGTGCTACCGCTCGGTGGGGCTATGTCTTACTTGTATTGTATATGGCGACTTTCCCCATTGTGTCAGGGAAAGAGATAGGCAAATCACGGTTTTAGGTATCTTGACTGACACCTCCTATTGCGCCTCCAGTTCGTGAACTCATGAACACAGAGGACAACCCGTTCACGCGAAGACTCGCGCGCAGGAAAATGATGACATGCTGCTTCTGAACAAATACATTAAATGTATATTTTACTCTTCCATCTGAAATCTACACTTCGTGAGAAATGTGTCATGCTTCCTAGCCACCGTGTTGCTAGCGTCCA
The DNA here is from genome assembly GCA_003671545.1 of Ophiognomonia clavigignenti-juglandacearum. Taxonomy (NCBI): domain Eukaryota; kingdom Fungi; phylum Ascomycota; class Sordariomycetes; order Diaporthales; family Gnomoniaceae; genus Ophiognomonia; species Ophiognomonia clavigignenti-juglandacearum. The sequence goes on along the minus strand of PYFS01001230.1, from coordinate 49,446 downwards.
TTATGTTTCATCATCCAGGAATTTCCCAATCCCAAAAGCCGTGCGTGTGTATCCATCGTCCAAAAAAAGAACGCCATGCCAATGCAGTCAATTGTCAAGTTTGTGTGCGTGTGTGCCGTCCACCTGGCCTGAACAAAGACCGTTCCGTTGAGGATTTCCAAAATTCCGTGTTTCGCCGCGGGTATCAAGAAAAGAAGTCATAGAAAAAGAGGTGAGATATGTCGACGGCTGTGTCGTGGACGGAGTCGTCTGGGTTCTCGCTACTCATCACCTCACCACAACCACCTCACTCAACTCCCCCTCCCTCTCGCGTTCTCCCTCGCCCCACACAAGCTGCCCATTAAAGTTCACCGACCCCACAATCTCCCGTTCCCTCCACCCGCTGCCGCCCCGCCCATCCGGCGTCACAGGGCTCATTACTGTCGCCGTTGGCCCGCTCGTCGTGCTCGTCCGCGGCGAGCTGCTCGTCGAGAAGAAGCTGCTCGAGCTGCCAAACGTCCACGCGTCCTCCTCGTCGTAGCTGGTCGACTGGCGCCGCAGCGTCTCTAGCCCGAACTCCTTAGCCGCGGGCCCTCCCAGCAAGCCATAGCCGGGCTCATCGCGGCTGCCGACTGGGTTGCCGATCTCGACGTAGTCGTACGCCCAGCGGTTCTTCTTGCCAGCCTGTGGTCGGGGGAGGTAGTTTGTGCGTGCGAAGAGGTAGATACCCGCGGCAATCAACGAGCCACCGACCAGATCGACCGCGTAATGGTGATTCAAGTACATCGTCGCCCACCACAGCCACGCCACATAGAACGCCCACAGCACCCTCAGTTTCGGAAACGCGTAGCTCATGAACAGCGCCTCTAGCGTCGCATTCGCAGCATGCAGACTCGGGAACGCGCCAAACGGCATCGGCGCCGTCGTAAAACTCGTCGTGTACATGTCGACCCCAAACAGCTGGTCCACGCGCGCCAGCCCGGCAGGCGACCCCGACATGCCGTAGTGCGCGGGCTCGAGGTTGGGGTGCTCCTTTTCGTACCAGGGCGGGGTGCAGGGGAAGGCGAGGCAGATGGTGACGCCGGTCAGGGCGAGCCAGCCGAAGGAGCGCGCGAAGACGGGTGTGGTTTGCGGGGGCGAGAAGAGGAAGAGCGCGGCGGAGACGACGGCGGGCGCGCCGAAGTGGCCGATGCCGTAGGGGAACCAGGCGAGCACGTCGAGGATGGGGTTGGTGTGCGCGGAGAGGATGTTGGAGATGTTGGTGCCGTAGAGGACGTTTTCAAGGGCGGGGAGGACTTTAACCCAGATGTGGGGGCGGTATTGGACGGGGATGAAGCTGTGGGTTCTGTTAGCTGGGCTTGACTCACTCGGGGGATTTCTGTGTGGCGAAGAAAGAAGAACTTACCGACTGCAGAAAAAGTACAGCAGATATATCCATATCGGCATCGACGGCAAGAAAAACTGCCTCGTCGCCGGCATCAAACACACCAACAACGACACCGCCGGTATGCCAATCTTGAATATTATCGGCATGGGCGCAATGACCAGCGAGAAAAGCATGAACCCCGCCAGCGCCGGGTACTGGATATCCAACCACCCCCACCGATGACGCTGAATCGCGCGCACGCCATCCCACGGGTTAAACGACCGCTGCAGCCTCGTGATATCCGCCGCGCCGTCGTCATACTGGTAGTTGTGCCGTCTGCTGGAGAAAGCTTTCCGTGATCGACTTCCGCTTCGCACGGCGCTTCGGCGCTGGAAGGAGTCTGGGATTTTGATCTTGAGGGCTTGCGGCCATTGCAGGTGCGGGATGTGGAGTTTGGTTTTCGGAGTGAAAGGATTGGTGTCTGACATGGCGAGAGACGACTGTCTCGAGTGGTTGCTCATTTTGTCGGCGGCCGTGAAGAGGAGGAAAAAGTGCCTAACAGCAGCTCCGAGACGGCGGCGGAAGAGGCGAGGAATCTTGGAGGAGGACGAAATTCCGTGGGTGGGAGGATGACGCTATTGTCCTCGCATATCATGTATCGTGGGTTATCCAAGATGAGTGAGTCTCGATCGGTGGCTGAATCAGTCGCACAAGTAGGTCGTGTGGTGATTGTGGGAATTCCGCGGCGGAAATACAAGATTACTGCTGTCGCGAGATTTGTTTCGTGCTGAACTTGGTCCGGGTGGTCCGGGAATCTTCTGGGGAAAAGATGTCGCAAGAATAATCAAAAACTTTCCGTCGTCGAAAGTTCCGGGCAAACTCGTCCGAGTGATGACCAATTTTGTTACTTCTTCTTCGGACCGGGGCCGAACTTGCCAGCACACACTAACTACAGAGTACTTTATGCTTATCGAGCGGACAAGGCGGAATGCAGTCGAGGTGTGTAAGCAAGAGGATGGCCTGCAGGTGTGTCGCACGAGGAGGGACGCTACAAAGGTAGACCGTCAAGAAGGTGTTGTGGGAATAGCAGGTGTCAAGGTGTCAAGGTAGGTAGGTAAGACGGTGGCGATATCACAAGCAAACAGAGCTGCGCACCAGAAGCTCCCACAGGACGATGGGAATCGGACGGAAATAGCGAGAACCAGAAATTCACGAAAAGGGAAGATCAGGAACAAGATGTAAGGAGGGAGCTTGTTGAATATTATTCAAACCAAACAAAAGAAGGAAGGCAGCGTCCGGTCGGAGCTGCCCAAGATCCCGAAAGTCGCGAAGCAGCAGCGTCTCGTTGCACTTTCCTGCAGTGCAAGCCTGCCATGCACGCACAAGCGGCTGAGAGAGGGACAAGGGCCCTGGTCCATACAAGACATCACCTATGACGGCTCTGGACAGGGGTCACAGAAGGCTTGAATGGAAACAAGGAGCAGGGATTGATACACCAATGGATGAGCCAACCGGCCAACAGGAGCAGAGTCCCACATCCGTGACATCCGCAAAGGCGCATGTATCACGCGAGCGAAAGCTTAGTTTGGGTGTTTACTGCAAGTTAAGACTCTCTTTTCTCTCGACATTGAAGTCTTTTTCTACAAAGTATTATGAGTTGTGTTGTGCATCTTGACGAATTCTTGGAATCTCCTGAACGCAAAACGATGTTGCCATCGCATCGGCTAGACACAACACTTTAGCCGCGTCATGACGTTTACATGGCCCCCAAAGGCCATACAAAGTAGACTAAAGTAATGCCGCTGCCAAGCACACGCCTTCGACCTTAGTGATACAATTTCTTGCCTTAGGGGCCCTAACCAACGGGGAGGCCTGAATGCTCCGCGCCGTCCGGAATCCGCCCGACTTTTTCTGCTTGCAGCAGAACCCACTGTCAGACTGGGCTGACTGGTGGATCCAGGGCCGAAATCCTAGCCGCCCAAAGAAACGAAAAAAATCAAATAAAGAATCGATGACCGCAGGGGTGGAGCCTTCTTACCACACCTTGCTACGGAAGCATCCGGATTATGGACTCCAGACCTTGACTATTTGTGGGTCGGGCGCCCGGGCTGGGCGGTGGTACCACATGTTCGGCGGGGAGTTGGGCGAGTCCGGGATGTCCGGGGTTAAGGCAAGTAAACGGTCGCGAGAAATTAGGTAGAAATCCCATCACATTGATCAGTGAACACGCTTGATCATCACCACCAACTGTTGGTCTGGGCTTGGTTTAGCTCTTCTCTCTCGTGCTTGCTGCGCATGATCTTTGCTAGTTTGTTTGGTACAGTAGGTCCAGCACCTTGGTAGAGGCTGCCCCGGAATTCGGATCGCCCCGTGTTTTAATGCTCATGCTCCTCCAGGAGTAATCACGTGCGTGAACTTTTACGCGCGTGAAAGGTTCAGATCTGTGCCTCAAGTCGGTCAGAAACCTTCGCAAGCGAAGTCAAAACTTTGGATGTGGTACTTCAACTGTTGGTCGGTCCAACGTGTTGCATCCTGAGCCGGGCCGACTTGTAGCTACAAAATCCTTCTACTACCTACGCGGCACGCCGTTACTATACACGGAAATGAAGGAGATTAGTAGAATGCGCGCCATCATCTGATCTCTGCGGCGCATGTATCCCGTACTATGATACAGTGTGTTACTGATTATGCTGGCTGCTTATCAAGAGAGCCTCGGGAGCAATGGTGAAACTTTTAATTCCGCACGGAGAAGGAAGCACTCGACCGCGACATCTGGGCAACCTATGGGCAACCCAGGACCCTCCTTCCTCAGCCCTAGCATATCCGCCAACCAAGCAGAAATTGTCCTTGCCCAGACTTGTCTTACCGCTGCGTGACAGTGACACTGCGTCAAATGCAACGATATGTGGTTTGCCGTGGTTGGCCTGTCCACCCTACGAGTCCGACGTTTGACGCTATTGGTCTCTGCAGGACGTTGTGTATTATGTAGCAGTTTCTGTTATCACGTCGAAGTCTAACTGTGCCGCTCTTTTTTTTTTTTTTTTTTTTTGTCTTTTTTTAAATTGCAGAGTACCTAGTAAGTAAGGTCGTTGGGACCGATGACTCTTTGAAAATACCATCAGCCCATTTTTCCCTCGCCCAACCCATGACCAAGAAAGCTACAATGGCTTGGTGGGGCCGACGAATCCCGGTCGAATGTAACCCTCCCGTCCAGCCTCCAAGCCAAGCTTGCAAGCGATCTGACAACGGGGAGTCAGGTTCAAGCAAAAGTCGATGCATCATCGTGCGACAAACAGCGCCTAGGTACATAACCTCTGTGCCACCGCATGGCAGCCGAAGCTGTCAAGACTCCAAGCGAGGGCCTGATCAAGGACCTCAACAGTTCTCCGAGTCGTCTTCGCCCCGAGGCCATCGGCGGATTTCGGTGAGCATCGAAAACCGCGTCCCTGTTGCTGTTGCAGGGACATGCAATTCCCGAGAGATTGGAATGCCTTAAACCCGGCGCGTCCACTAGCGGGAACAGAAAATCTGGCGGCGGCTCGAGGTGCGGGTCCGAGTATGTCCCTGCTCGCGTGTCTTTCCGGGCCCGAGGCCGAGACACTGTTTGTTTTCTTCCTTGTCTTTTTCTTTACCCGAATATCTTTGTGCTATTTGCGGGTTGCATCGGAACCCGGAAGGCTCGGACTATCGATCGAAGCCTTTTTTTTTTTTTTTTTTTTTGGCTAAACCGTCTTCGCTGTGCTTTGCTGACGGATTCCCGAACACGGCAGCGAACAAGCTGATGAGGTTATATTCGCAAAAGGATCGGAATCGTGGGTGCTGTGGGATTATTTTCTCAGGCGCCAGCCCAGCCACCTTCCTTCTGTCGCTTAGGCAAACCACGGAGTCAGCCTTGTGGGGGTCTTGCTGAAGCTTGAGCTTGAGACAGCAGATTCTACCTCAGCAGGAGAAAAGCCAGGTCTTCCCAGCCGTAAGCGCGCGACGCGCGATCGGTTGACGCCCGTAGACTCCGGAACGCAGTACATAGTACTCGAGCGGTCAGGTCAGTCTTGGTATCTGCTTGTTCGGTTCTCTGGAAGTGATACACTCGTTTTGTCGGTCTACACGCTCTGGATGAGAAGCACCCTTTCGCGCGCGGTCTTGCATTGTCGAGCTGTGCCTCTGTTCCTGTTTTCCCTTTCCCTCACAGCACAAAGCCACACGTTCTCCTGCCATTCATGAAAGTCACCCCTCCATCCCTCCCAAGTCCCGACGGCACAAGTGTTCGCACGACTGAGGCGCGCCCAAAGATAGGCGAGCCTGGGCGAGGGTCTTCGGCGGGAAGGCTGGGGGGCTGGGATATGGACCCCGGGCCGTTTCGAGAGCTCTTCTCGGGCTCCGGGGTCGTGCGTCCCGGCCGTGCGTTCATGCGGTCCCGGAGTGGCGTTGGTCCCCTGATTCTCCGCCCCTCCCGTGCACGGTGCACGGAGTCTTCGTGGTCTGCTGTTTTTCTTGTGTTTGGAACTCTGGGCAGCGCTGGGTAGGGTTTTTTTTTGTTTTGGGGGGGCGGGGGGAGTGGCGTGACTCGCATGGGCCATGTGGCTATGTGCCCGAGCCATGGCCTGGGTTACCCGACCCCGCGGATGAGGCCGGCTGGGAGTGCAGCAATATGTTCTGAGACCGCTATGGCCGCGCCTACTCTGTGTCAGCGATGCGATGAGGCGTTCGATCGGAGTTCCAGTGAAGGATCTGCCAGGTTTGGCGCTCACGCAACGTTGGGCGTACCTCTCAGCACTATGGCTACTGCTACGGTGGCTTCAGCCGGATCCTGCCGTTCAGTGAATGTTGTGGCGGACTGCTTGGATTTTTCACGCCCGAAAGTGGCTGCTGATATTACCAAAAGGCCTGGAGCGATGGTGTTCTGGTTCATCCTGCTCTTTGCATGCCGCAGGACCCAATCTGCGAGCTGCAGAAAGTCACGGATTGTCATTTTTGGCTTCGTTTGACTGGACTCCGTTCTTTCCTCTATCTTGTTCTTGGCGTAAATGGCAATTAATTCTCGTGGGGTGTGTTGATGATGATATCAGGACAAGCTGGACGCCTCGACTGGCTCGGGAATACAGCTGAGCTGCCAAGTCGAGACGCAGGGTATTGGAGACGGTGGCCATACCTCTAGACAGTGCTGCTGATGCACAGCAGAATCACTACAAGGACACAAACATTTCTGCTCAATTATCGAGTCTTTCTTTGCTCGTGAGGTACGTGCTCGCGTGGGAGGATGGCTAGCAGGCGCCATGTGGAGCTTGAGACTCGTCTACATGAGATGGCCGGGCTAGATGGGATGGCAAACAGACGCGCAGATCTCAGGAAACCAGACAAGAAGCAGGACAGGCACAATTGTGCTTGCTCTCTAGCTTGACATTTGTCACAAACATAGCGACCCGGCTGGCCTCGTCCGAAGTGGCTGTTCTTGACCATCCGCCCGTGCTAGCTAGTCAGAGAGTGAGGGTCTGAGTAGACAACCCATTTGTGGTGATGAAGTAGATATTCTGTGAGGAAGGTGTGCTGGGGTAGCTAGACCCTCGAGTGAAGCCCTTGAAGCTATAGAAGCCAAACACTGACCCTGTGCAGGTGAAGCGCCCACCCCCCAGCAGAGCCACCATACCGCTGCTGAGCTTCTCAGGTCTCCGGTGTCGCTCACAGCAAATCCAGCGCAAACGTGCCACAACAAGCTTCCAAGTCACCCAGCTGCGACCCTGTGACAGCGACTCTCCTGACCCGGGCAGGGCAACACGGCCGGCGGATGTGTTTGTGTTCGCGGCGTTGACAGCAAACCCGATTCATTGAAGCTCCGGCTCATAAGAGATACCTACCTATGTTGTAGACATGTTCTCACTTGAAGGTCACTTATCTGCATCCATCACTAAGCCCACAACGGGTTGACAGACTCGATGGAGGTGGCTACCGACGTAGGGCCGCCTGTCGGGCTGACTCCGAGGTCTACTTCAAAACAGCGTCAGCGTAGCTCGCAATAATGAAAGCGTTTGAGACAAAGGTCAGGATGTGTCTTGGGTCAGAGATGCAATGCGAATAGCGTTGGGTTCGTCCTCATTGGACAGGTATCTAAGCTGCTCGGAACCACAGCCAAATGGTTTCTCATCATGCAAGTGAAGGATGCATATAACATAACAGTACGTAATGTGTGGAAGGTCACTTACTCGAACAGAGGTATATCCGTGAGCCTGATGCTGTGCACTAACTGTTGTCCGCGCTTGTGGCTCTGATGATGCATCAGATACGCGGGCTACAGTACCCGGTATGGTGCTGCGATAGAGTCGAAGATGTGATCAGATCATGAGAGGTCTCTAGACTGGCAGGTGTTTATCCTTGCCGCGACAGACTGTCAAGAAATCGTCGCTGTAAGCACAGTGTTGGTCACCTTACGGAATGAAGACTCGTGAGCTGGATCACGATGCTCCTGCGCCCGCTCAATGCGCAGTGACCAGGTCGTGTGGCTGATGTTGCATGTTAGCAGGAGAGATCTAGGTGCTGCGGGAAAAACTCTGTTGGTCTCGAGCTCCCACACATCCACTACTTATCTCGGTTTCAAAAGGCGCGCCGACCGCACCTGACAATTGAGATAACTTGAATTAGTCATCACACATCCAAATATTCAACTTCACTCCCAGGACCGGCAAGAACAGCCTCTTGCACGTCTTCGATTGTCACTCCTAATGTGATTCAACTTCTAGAGTTCAACTCCTCAAAGGCCTGCTTGAACTATCTGCGCACATATACAAAGTAGTCCGCGGTCATTCGCAACCGAATTAAGACCTTTTCGGCGATCCACCCCAGCTTCGGAACCACAAGTGTGTCTCCGTCGTCCCATTGGAGATAACCAGCCAGCCGGCTCTGCGAGCATTCGAAAGACAGCCAGCTCTTGGTCAACGTTCTAAATTCCTCCCCAAAACAGACAAGTCCGTCAAATACAAACCATCACGCAAGTGGCCCCCTCGTTGTCCCTAACTTGCATCGAAGAACCACTGCAACATTTACCGCGCAGTAATGCGACGCACACAGGCAATACAGTTTTTTACGCACATATTGTGCTTCGAAGCAGGACCAGCCGATGCCTCAGGGCAGGCTCTCGGCGCTCGCCACGGGAGTGAACCTTCATAATAGAGTGTGCTACGGAGTAATCGCCGTGGCATGAGACATAAAAGAGAACAGAGTTGATCGACCGCGGGAAATATTATGCTTGGCTAAAGTTCACGCGCACGGTCTTCCTCAATTAATTTTCTGCCCGGGCAGTCATTAATCCTCGAGCGACTCTCCGCGCGGTATGTTGCGTCGAACCAGCTGCGAACCCAGAGACGGTACCTGCTTGCGAGTGAGCACCACAAGAGTGCTCTCTGCTGTGGCCTGGCACGTAGTTCACGTTGCCATGACACGTTGGCAGTCGGTGACCTTTGGAATCTTCGCGTCGCCTCTGGCCACTCAGCGCTGACGTGCATGTCTTGTATTTAATTAAGCGAGAGACGAAGTTTAAACGTTGACCGTGTAATATAGATCAGCCATGGCTGCGCCGTAGTATCAACTATTCATGAATCGTGGGAAGCTTACATGGTAACATTATGCACTCCAGATATCTCCGTCCGCACTCTAATAGATAACTGTGCAGTGTCCCCCCCCCCCCCTCAGGTGCAAACACCTCCAGGTTCCACTCATAGTAAGCATATTTGAACCGCTCTGTTAGGATGTGATCTCAGCAGCTCGGCGCTGCCTCATATCCAGCTCAACTTGCTGCACTCCCAAGCGGTACTGTACACCCGTGGGCCGTTGTACCAAATACCTACCTAGACACAACATTAGAAGCTTGAACTACCAAACACCATAATGTATATCGAACGAGATACGGTCAATGACCTATCAGAAAGTCGCCAGGGAAACCTCTACGCGTCTTCGACAATACCGTGTTTCATCTCGCTCGTTTGTGTGGTTCTTCGCCTGTGGTGCCGACGGTCCAAACGGACGGGATTCTGGCTGGATGACTGGCTGATCGTTGTGGCACTTGTACGATATACTGCCTCGTCCAGCAATCGTGGGCTATCGAGCTAACACGCTTGTGAGCTGTGCGCGATCGCCCTTTCAGGAACTATGCTGTGGTGTAAGACTCTCTCTCTCTCCTCCAGTGTGTAGACGGTCGACTTTCCTGATCTTGGAAGCGCGAGCACACGATGGACCATCTGAGAGTACGTCGGATAACAGATGACATAGGGATCCCGCGAGGCTTGGGACGACACATCGAGACATTTCCTGGTCCCAGGCCCGACGTGCTGGAAGACTTCTTTGTCAGCCTCTTCGGAGCCGAGCTCACCTACACCGGTGTCATCGTTTTCGTAAAGTTCTCCATATTGGCGTTGTACTGGCGGATTTTCAGCAAGTCAGTCAGTATCAAGATACCTACCATCTTCCTGTCCGTTTTCGTGTTTCTCTGGGGTGTCGCAGTCGTGAGTTCCCTTCAGTTGCGTTGGAAGGCTTCCCATATTTTGACAGGCTTCCAGATGCTCCTCATCGTAGTGCAATGCATTCCCACCCGAGGCTTCTGGGACCAGAGCGTGGAGGCATCCTGCGACGTCGACTCGTCGAAGTTTCTCTTCGCCATCTCCATTCCCAACATCGTCATGGATGTTACTTTGCTGGCCTTACCCATCCCATACGTTGTTCGACTCAGCTTTCCCCGGAACCAGAAAAGGGCCATCATATCTATGTTTCTCCTGGGCGGGTTGTGAGTCCCGGTGCGTTGCTTGTGTAGGAATCCTGGCTGACAAGATCGCAAGTGTTTGCATTGCTTCGATTCTGCGGCTCAAGGCTGTGCTTGGCCAGGAAAATAACTACGACGTGACGTGGGACTACGCCAACCAGTGCATCTGGGCGGTTGTTGAGGCTGATGTGGCGATTGTCTCCGGTACGTTCACTCGTCTAACCCCCCCCCCCCTCCCCATTTCCCTGGACAAGTTTCGCTGGTGGCGGTGATATTGCCAAACAGCAAACTCATTCCCAGTTTGTGTTGTCTCCAGCTTGCCTCCCAGTCCTGCGCCCCGCCTGGGTCGCCCTCCGACCCAAGACGCTCTCGCCGCAGGACGCAAACTCGCCTGCTGCTGCTGCTGCGGCGGCGGCGGCGCGATCCCCCAACGTTCCCCGGTCGAAGACACCGAGGCGGCTGATGCGCTCGTTCTGGGGCGCGTCGCTTCTTCTCACGAAAACGAAGAGAGACGACGAAGGGGATGACACGAACTCGTCCTCGATCCTCCAATGCAAAATGACGGGCGAGTCGTATGCGGGACTGGCGCCCGAGCAGGGCAAGACGACCGTGCCGACTGTGCAGATCAGTGCGTTGGCGGAGGCGCAGCAGGCGTGCCGACTGAGTGGTGAGCATGCGCCTGGGGCGAATAGGCTTGATAATAATTGGAGTATTGTGTAGAGAAAGAGTTGCTGCCATGGCATGTGCAGATCAATAATTGCCCTAAGGCTCGAGTTTCCATTGGTGCTGCAGGATTTTGGCATGAGGAATATGATTTACCGACTTCGCCCTATTTCTGTCGGGCTAGAAAACGACCAGCTAGGAACAAACAGTCATTGCCATTGATTCACGCTACAGCTCTTGCTTCATCGCTTCGCTCTCTAATGCTCCCGTAGAGACATAAGACATGCCACCCCCTGTTGTGGGTGGCCAGATGCATTTTGGATATCATGAACCCGAATTCACTTTCAAGAAAGCCCTCCTCCAAATCACCAAAAGCACAGAGAGAAATCCCCCCCAGTATCCAGCCAGCTACCCGTGCTGCTCTCCGGCCCCTTCCCTTTGCGCCAGGATGGTGTTATCCAGACATCGCCCGCCTCATCTCTTGGACGGCGACCACAGCCCCTTACTCGTCTCCACCACCTTGTTCACCACCATCCCCGGCCTCAAGCTCACCGGCACCTGGCTGACGTCCAACGGCGGGGCATCACTCATAGTAACATCCTCCGCCCCGCTCGCCCCACCATCCTGCGCCGTGCCATACCCGGAATCCCGACTCGCGCCCGAGTGCGCGCCACTGCCCGACCCCTCGTCGGGCGCCGTCGGCACCGTGCTCTTCGCGCCGTCCATCAGCCCCAGCGCGCTCTGGCCCTCGCGCAGCTTGTTGATGGCGCGCACCGTGTCGATCGCCGCGTGCAGCGTGCGCCGCGCGTTGAAATTCTTCTTGACCGTCGGCAGCAGGTTGGCGCCCTTGTCGCCGTCGCTGCCGCGGCCGCTGTAGCCGACGACGAACCCGTGCTGCAGCGCCTCGTGCGCCGTCATGCGCTTCGCCGGGTCGATGGTCAGGCAGCGCTGGATGAAGTCCTTTGCGCCGTCGGACACGCCGCGCCAGTAGTCGACGGGCGTGAAGCTGTAGTCGGCGTTGAGGATCGCCTGCATCTCCTCGAAGTCCGTGTCGCGGTCGAAGGGCGTGTACCCGCACAGCAGGAAGTAGGTGATGACGCCCAGCGCCCAGATGTCGACGGGCTTGCCGTGGCCCGACTTCTTGAAGATCTCGGGCGCCATGTAGCCCGGCGTGCCGCAGGTGGTGGTCAGCACGTGGAACTGCTCCTCGTCCATGACGCGCGAGAGGCCGAAATCGGCGATGAGCAGGTCGGCGTTGTCCTCGGGGGTGCGGAAGAGCAGGTTCTCGGGCTTGAGGTCGCGGTGGACGATGCCGTGGTCATGCAGGTAGGCGACGGCGGAGAGGGTGGCGCGGACGAGGTCGGCAGCGTCGGCTTCGTAGTAGGAGCCTTTGCGGCAGATGCGGTCGAAGAGCTCGCCGCCGAGGGCGAGGTCGGTGACGAGGTAGAGGTTGTTCATGGTCTCGAAGTAGTCGACGAGGGTGAGGATGTTTTGGTGGCCCATGGAGACCTTTTTAAGGACTGCGATTTCATTACGGACCTGTGTGGGAAGGGGGAGAGGAGAGGCGGCTAGTTAGCTATCGTGTGCCCCTGGAAGGAGGAGGTGAAGAAGAAGGACGAGCCGGGCAGGAGGAAGGAAGGGGAGATGGTAGGAAAGGTGGCATACCATATGTTCCCTACCAGACATCAGCCTTTTGTTAATGACCTTTGCTGCATAGTATCGCCCTGTGTCGATGTGCACACATTCTTTGACCACCGAGTATGAACCAGCTCCTAATGTTTTGCCAACCTTGTATCGACATGGCTGGATCTGTGGTGTTGGGGGCACATTGGCAGCGGGTTGGGCGGTGGCAGTGGTAGCCATTGTGTTTGGTGTGTGTGTCTCGTCCCCGTCAATCAGTTGAGGGGGAGAGGAGAAGGTTGTGGGAAGGGTCGGCAAAGGGCTGGCTTCTTTGCCTGCACAGTGAAGTTGTAGCTCAATCAATCGAGTGGTGTGGTGTGTTGTACTCAAGGCTGTCGTGGGCTGATTGTCCAAATTCAAATCTGCGGATGGATGGCTGGCTGGCGTGGAAAGGAGGGGCGATTCCGGTTCCGGGATGGCAGAATTGGATTTGGCAAGTGCGAGCAAGACTCAAAGCTTGACTTGTTTGTCTTTGTTTCTTTCAGTTGCGACTTGGTTTTGTGTGCACTCACTCGACGTTTCCGACTTGTTAATTGTAAGTACCTAGGTATGGTGTTGAGTTGTGGTCTTTTCTGGATTAATCAGAGCAGAGGAAAGGAGAGAAGTGCAAGTTGGGTTCCAGGGTCCAGATCAGCCAAGTCCCAGGCTTTTTGGGGGCAGAAACAGTCGGACCTCAGGCAGGGACCGCGCAAAGGAGAAAAGGTGGGGCGTTTATCATACCCCGGACCGAGTTTGGTGCAAGGGCCACAACAGCAGTGGAGATGGAGATGGAGATGGAGATGCGTGTGATTTCTGACCTTTTGAAGTCTTTACTGTGATAGGCACCCATACGCATTTTCGAAGAAAAATCGAAGAAAAGAGAAAACAGTTCCAGGTTTGCCTTGCGGTGGTAAGCGATGATCCTCCGCCTTCCTGCGACTGCCGTCAGCCGCAACCTGCTCGCACTCACGTTTGAACCCTTAACTTGCCCCTCAAATACGTATCATCGGCCAATCACATGTCTACCCACCAACTGCCTTTCGCCTTCGTGCAACAGAGGCAAGATCAGGTGAGAACCTTAATCTGATGCGCGTGTGGGAAGATGACAATGTTGGTGATGAACGGGATAGATCGCCCATTACGGAGAATCGGAGATCACTCGCGATTGTATTTGATTCTCTTGCGCGAGAATGACGGTATCTCTTGCTTGGGTCAATTGTGGAACCTAAGCATGTGAGCCTCACCCAGCACAAGCTTCGGACCCTGGATTATCCAAAGCTACCATCCTGGTCTGGATGCACAATTACATACCATAGTACAAGTTTGAGCATCCCAAGACTGGCCAGCAGTGGCAAATCGGGGGAAAGAACGGAGTCCGGGTCCCTTGAACAAGGATAGCAAAGGCTTCATTATTGCTTTCAATAGTCACCCTTCCGGGCTGACTTTTTGGAGCTTGCAAACTTTTTGGCCTTGAGTCTGGATTCCTGGAATGACTTTTGACTGCCTTGGTCTCAGCACGCACATCTTGCCACACCCAACAATGCATGCAAAAAGCAGGGGAAACAGACTCACAGCCCTGCATGTTTCTGCTTCTTCTCAGCGCTTGTCTCACTGGGTACAGCATCATTGTACATCTTGTGCAGCTCCCCCAGGAGCTTGGACCGGTTGTCCTCGGCATTGGCATTTCTGTCACGACTGTCCTGTGCCTGGAACAAGAGACTGTCCTTGTTCTTGACATAGTGAGTTGATCCTCGGAGGAGAGGATGCATCAGCTTGGGAGTGACCTTGGTGATCTCTGCTATAGACCAAGTGGTGATGGCCTTGGTCTCTGTCCTATTCTGAGGTCAGGTATGTTGCAACACTGTTACCAGCAGCTCGAAAGACAGGTGCTGTACTCACTTGTTCACATGCTGCCCACCTGGTCCACTAGAGCGAGCATATGTGGTGTTTCCTTTGGGCATGGAGTCTTGGCTAACACTCTGCCGCCATTTCCTGGCCTCAGTCAACTCTGCTGGGTCAATGGACGCCTCAAATGCCTCTGTCCTGGCCAGTCTCTTCCATGGTGCCAGCTGGATTGGACTGAAGAAAAGTGGAAGGGAGAGAAGAGGCCTGCTGTGGTAGACGAGTCCAGGAAGCCTCATCAAGAAAATTACTGTCATTGTTGTATCATCCTCTGGCTGCTGATAGAGATCGACAATGAACAAAGGCGGAAAAAACAAAAAAAAGCGGGTGTATGTCAAAGATCATGCAGTCATTACTGCTGCATTTTGATGAAGAACACGGATAGTGGGGCAGCAGAGTCACAAGGGTACCTCGCTGAACCCCTGTCCAAATAAGCTTAGTCATTGACATGGAGGCTCAAAACCTTAGCCCAAAGGGGTTAGTGTTGGTTGCCTTGCCCGCTTTTTCTGCCTGCTTCTTTTGTTTCTCTGGGGAAGTTTTCTGCGTGCGCCCGCCAAACCTCATCGTCATACCCAGTTTTGAAGCAACCAAATCTGTACCCAAGCATAGCCCGCCGGCAAGATCCTTTCTTTGTTCCTCTGCCCATACTATGTGATCCTCTCTCTTGAATCTTCTTACTGTACTCCTACTCTGCCTTTGTTATAACGCCTTCCGACAACAGCCAACTCAACTCGAATCCAACTCACACCCCACTCATCCACACACGGACTCACGTTCCCCTTTGACCCACCATCACCTGTGCCTTCCCAACTGATCCTCCCAATCAATCCTCCTGTTAGAACAAAGGGTTTGTCTTTCAAGAGTAGCACAGCTCCCACAGCTCCGCTCTCTTCCATCTTCGCTGCCGCCCACGGCCCAACGCAGCCCAACTGAACGCTCTGTCCATCTCTCGCGTCTCTTCTCAGCCACCATATCACGACAAGCCCCTCCTTCCTCTTACAGTCTCTTGCCCTTCCACTACTCTCGTACCTACCGTACGACCTGACGCATCCTACGACTCCTTCTGGTCAATATCATGTGCCTGTCCGCCAGCCAGTAGACGCCGACACCAGTTCATTTGACTCTCTGCCAGCCCTTTCATCTCCCTTGATGACCGACCAGAGCCCTCAAGTTGTGGCAGCCGCCAGCCTCAGCCCGGTCTCGCCTCGCCCCCTCCACACCACATACTCCCTTCCCCAGGTGCTTCCAGACCTGCAACAACAAGCCGAGAACCCAGACGTAGTTCCTCTTGAGCAAACAACCTACCGCACAGCCGAAGCAGCCATGGCCGATCCTGATACCACCGCAGCCACAGAGCCCGCCCAGCCTGCGGCTCCTGAGGGCCCTGAAGGCTCCGCCAGCTCTTCTGAACTTGCCAGCATCGCCGACGATGACAGCTTCCAGTACGATGGCGAGGGTGACGGAGATAACGGTCAAGCCGAAGCACAAGATGCTACGGAACAGGAGGCCCAGCAAGACCCTGGTGACGACTACGCAATGACTTTTGACTCTCCAGCGGAGGAAGAGCTGCAGGATGGACAAGATGGGCAACAGGAGAACCAGGAGCAGCAAGAGCAGCAGCAACAACCTCAAGAGGTTGTATCAGACGCGCCAGAATCCAAAAGCATTCCCGAGCAACATGTCCAGCCTGATCCCGTTGATCCCCAAGCTCCCAGCCTGTCCGAGACCGGCTCTCCCTCAGACCAGCCCATTTCCACAGACTCTTCTTCTCAGTCTTCCGAGAATGGCTCTGCCGCGATTTCAGCCCAAGAAGCTGCTATGCGAGATCCCACCGCCGACGCCTCAGCTGCTCAGCCTGCTCAAACTGAACAGCCTGTGCAGCTTGACGTGGTCTCAGAAACTGCTCCCGGAGAAGTTGCCGACGTCCAGCCCAAGCCAGAGGACGTCGAGATGACCACCGAAGATGCCTCCGATGCAACTCCCCTTGATATCCAAAAACTCGTCGATCAAATCACAGCCAAGAGCGAAGCCACCGAGCAAGCCACGGACCAGCAAGCCACTCAAGCCACTTCTTTGCCTTCTGCATCCACTGCGGACGTAGACTT
Source organism: Ophiognomonia clavigignenti-juglandacearum (assembly GCA_003671545.1). NCBI lineage: Eukaryota > Fungi > Ascomycota > Sordariomycetes > Diaporthales > Gnomoniaceae > Ophiognomonia > Ophiognomonia clavigignenti-juglandacearum. The sequence continues at coordinate 33,029 of PYFS01001230.1, read as the reverse complement.
CTCCCTTCCAGCCAAGCCCGCTCTTACGCATGAGCAGTCAAAACAGACCTTTTCTCCCTCCACTTATCATCATGCCTCACTTCCAAATGCTCCCACTTTTACCACAAGCAAACCTGCCAGTCTGCCAGCCCAACCGTCCCAGTCTGCGTTTGCCAACAATATTGCTGGTGTCCAGGGCATCGCCCAGTCTCAGTCTTACCAAACTGCTACCCTTACCTTCCCATCCTTTCCCAATGCATACCCACCCGGAAACAACCAGCAATCTTCCGCCTTTCAGAACAACAGCAATGGTCCGCAACAGAGCTATGACGACTTCTTGGCGGACGAGCGGAAGGCCATGGCAGAGGCTAAGTGGGAACGCTTCCCCGACGGTTCTCGCATTTTCATAGGTATGACTGCCCTTGTTTCTACGAGCCCATGCTGTGTCTAACAATGCACAGGAAACCTATCCCAGGAGCGTGTATCGAAGCGCGATGTCTTCGAGCTGTTCCACCCACACGGACGCCTGGCGCAGATCTCCTTGAAGTCTGCTTATGGCTTCGTCCAGTACCATACGGTAGCCGAGGCGCAGTCCGCGATGAATGGTCTGCAGGGCGCAGAGGTCAAGGGCCGCAAGATCAGTTAGTTTTTCTTGTTACAGTCTCCCGAGAACCATCTAACCATTGACAGACCTTGAAATTTCGAGAACCCAAAAGACTAAAAAGGATCGTGAACACACGCCGCCCGAGCATCGGAACCGTGGCGATCGCGGTGAACGTGGCGACCGAGGTGGAAGAAATGGAGATCGGTACGATGGAGGGCGGCGTCGAGACAACGATTTCCGCGGACCACGGTCACCCTCGCCACGACGCGAGGAAAACCACCGTAGACGGCAGGACTCCTACACCAGAGATCGGGGTTCGCACAACGGCTCTAGTCGCAATCGCTCGCGCTCACCCCAAACCCACCGCCGGACCGACTCTTATCGACGCAGAAGTCCGAGCCCCTACGGAGGCGGCCGTCAGGAACAAGCTTCCAGTGACCAACTCGGCATTCCCCGCCGCTACGGTAACGACGTCCCTGATGTGCAGATACTTATGATGCAAGATGTACACAAGGACTTTGTCGACTGGGTGCAGCGGTCTTTTCATGAGCAAGGCCTACGTCCCGACGCCATGTTCCTGAACCCACGCTTCCCACGTGAAGCCGTCATCCAGCGCCAGGTGTTGGAAGGTGTTCATGGCGTGGTGGAGCTCGACATGCGTGCTCAGAACACGGCCAAGATCTCACTCCAGGTATTTGATCGATCTGCCGGTAACAACGTCCGTTTCGATCAGTACCAGGAACTGGACCCGCCCGTCGCAGCTCAGCTGGTTCTCCGAACTAAAGCATCAGCAATTGCACAGCAGCAGCAGCAGCAACCCCCTGCATACCCAAGCTACACGCCTCAGCCCTATGGCGCTCCCAACCAATACGGAGGCTACGGCCAGCCAGCCATGCAGCAACCGCAACAGCCTCAAGCCACGCCCGATATCACCGCGCTGGTGAGTCAGCTGTCTCAGATGCCAAACATAGACGCCGTAACCATGCAGACCATCCTCGCGTCGCTGCAGCCGCAACAGCAACAACCAGCAGCGCCTGTCGTCCCACCCACGCCCATCAACAACTATCCTGCCTACGCTCAGGCTGCCGCTCCTCAGGTTGACCTGAACGCCCTCATCAACAACCTCTCAGCAGCGTCGGCTAACAATGGACCGACTGCGATGCGCGGTGCCGGGGGCATGTCGGCGGGAGGATATGCGCAACCTGGTGGCTATCCACAGCAGCAACAGCAGCAGCAGATGCCTGCACAGCCACAGACTGTGGCTGGCTCGTCGGACCCGGCGCGTGATGTCCAGGATATCATTGCTACCTTTGCTAGGTACAGGCAGTAGCTGGCTTGTGCCAGTGCGCGTGGGTGACGAGCGGTCGTGGACAGCTCGACGTGCGTCGACATCATCAGGGACGGATGAGTGAATGATGAGTTGGCAGCGCAAAGTGGTGATGTCGGCCGGAGAGCTCCATTTTGGTAAGCTGTTTTCGGCGAGCACGATTGTCACAGCCGAGAGTTCTTGGTCGTTGAAGAGGTGTATGGTTACATGGAATGCCTATAACTAGATTTCTCAACAGTGCAGCAGAGCAGATTCCAGTGCGCATGGGACCGGCTGTCTGAGAGTATCTTACGAATGGCCTGGACTGAGGAAGGTGTTTTTGTCCTTTTTCCTTCTAAATAAGAAGAAAGGAGGCAGAAATTTGAATTGGTTGAAAGGAGACTGGACACTGATTTTATGCAGCACGGCGCTGGATGGCTGGGATAGACGGACTGTCCGTGATGATACTTTCGTACTACTAAATATAAACTTGACTTTCTTGATCGAGCCTTTGTCTCTTATTGTCCTCGCAAGCAAGAGTTGGTTTCCTTTGCTTCGCAGCATAGGGTAGACAAATGAATCAGTATCCGCGGGCATAGCAGTGCTGTGAGACAGTTTCTGCTCCATGGAAATCGAAAGGGGTCTTTTCTTCTATATAAGCAGCACCAGGGTCTGACATCTATCCTAACCAACTACTATGTTGCTTTTTTTGTAAGTGTGGATGTATGTTCTCATCATCTCCAGCTGCTAGCTAGCTACCTATGCCGTCCTCAGCAACCTCTGCGCCGTCTCCCAAGCCATCTCGGCACTCACAACATGAGGCCGCGCATCGCCCCGTCGAAGATCCGCAGTCTCAGGCGCGGCGATACCGCCCCGATCATCGGTCTTGTTCGCCAGCCGAAACACATACGAAGCAAGCACCGCGGCGCGCTCCTCCTCGCTCATCCCCTCCGTCCAGTCTCCCGGCAGGTCCTTGTCCCACAGCGCCAGCCGCCGACTCAGCACCCGCTCCCTGTTGTTGTCGTACTTCTCCGACTCCTTGGTGGCGAGGCGTCTGTCGCGGTGCACGTGATCCAGCAGGCCCCGCTGTGCACACGCGAGCTCCTTCTCTTCGAGCCCCAGGACGGCCTCCGCGCCGCCCGCGCGCCGCAGCAGGGTGTCGTCGCGCATGAGGAAGCGCGCGTGCGCGAGGACCGCGCGGCGCGCGGCGCGGCCCGCGAGCGCGTCCGGGAGGCGATCCCACAGGGGCGAGATGAGGTTGTGCGCGCGCGCGATGTGTAGTATACTTTCCACGCAGAGGGGGGCCGATGCCGAAGTATTGTTGTTATTATTGTTATTGTTACCCTTCTTCTTCTTCTTCTCCTCCTCCTCCTCCAGAAGCCGCGCGAACGAGGCCTCGCGCCGCGCGGCGGCTTTCCGTGCGAGGCCCGCGCGCTGCCGCGGCACGCGGCACGTGAAGGGCACGAGGGCGGGGAAGGCGACGACGACGAGCGGGGTGAACTCGCCGCAGACGAGCAGTATGAGCGCGAAGAAAGGCAGGCGGCGCAGGTCGTGCGCGGCGCGGTGGCGGAGGAGGAAGGCGGCGCGGGAGGAGGGGGCGATGGTGGGCAGGGTGGGGTCGGAGGGGCGCGGCGGGGTGTTGGGGTTTTTGTTGTCGCTGAGGGCCCAGACGAGGCGCGTGTTGGTGTAGGTATTTTTGAGGCCTGTTTTGTAGAAGGCCAGGTAGGCTTTGCCGGTCGCGAAGTAGAAGGAGAAGGTGGATTGGTCGGGCTCGCGGGTCGGAAGGTTGAGAGGGGGCGGGAGGGTTGTTGCGGGGGGGTTGGCGGCGGCGTGGTTGATGGGGTATTGGATTGTCGTCGATCGTTTGGGGGATTGAGGCTCTTTTGGGTTCGGTAAGGGTTCATGGGCAGCGGGAGCGCGGGCTGCGGCGTGGCTTGCGCGGAGGAGAGCGGTAGTCGCGAAGGCGCGTGGTGACGCGTGTGGTGGTGGTGATCGGAGACATTGTGGAATATGTCGCTGTGGAGCGGAGACGACTCTGGGGGACAGGACAGGCGAGTAGGCTCGGAAGGAGGTGCGCAGTGTGCGCAGATGGGTGGTGGGTATCATTGCATTGTGATTTGTGGATGTTGGATGTTGAAGTCTGAGAGTGAAAATAAATATTTTGGACGACGTCACGAATTGCTTTGGTGGTGGTCATCGAATTGCACAGGGATTGAGCGTCATAGGAACTGAGATCTCCAAGTCGCAGACCACCTGTCGCGAAAACAATGCTGAGGTCGGCGGATGAGGGGTCTGGGACTGAGATACGGTATCTCAGCCGAACTAGTGGGAAAAAACTAGTGGGAATTGAACCCGCAACTGGCCTCAACTGGTGGGAGATGGGTTCAATTCCCACTCCCTTTTTTTTTTTTGATTATTGAGCCCGATAACATCTTACCGATTTGACTTCGACCCAGCACAATATCTGCCAATACGATTCCTTTATAACTTTGATGCCGTCTTGGAGAAATATCTAAACAAAATTCAGCACACTCGTCTCGCCCAAATCCCAACTACTGGGCCACGTACGCTGTGCACTCAATCTCAACATCCGTATCAAACGGCAACTGCTTCACAGCAACACATGTCCTGACCGGCTTCGTCTCCCCCGTGAAGAACTCGTCGTACGCCTCATTCATAGTCGCGAAGTTGTCCATCGTCGTAATGAAAACGTTGACCTTGAGCACATTCTGCAGGCTGCTCCCGGCCTCTTCCAGGATGGCTGAGATGTTCTTGAGGGCTTGCCTCTATGTTTTGGTCCCAATTAGCGCTGCTTGAGTAACAGAAAAGAAGATAGGAGAGACGGAAAAAAAAAGTTGGGAGGATGGGGGGGCTTGCTTACGGTGCGGTCTTTCACGGTTCCTTCAACAAGCTTGGAGGTCTTTGGGTCTATGCCAATGTTGCCGGAGAGGTACACCATGCCGTTGTATATCAGGGCCTGGCTGAATTGTGGCAGCGGCTTGGGCGCGTTGGCCGTGAGCACTACTTGGGGTTTGGAAGACATTATGGCAAGCTGCTGTGTGACAAGCTGATCTGTATGATGGTGCTATGAAGTGAAGGCGTTGTGATGTGAAGAACTGAAAGACGACATCCATTCTCTGTAACCTGCACTCCGGGCCGGTGTTGGCGACTCGGCCGATATCGCGCCGGGGCGCTTGGTTGCATACCAATTTTTCCTTCCCCCGTCGTACCTGATATTTCGCAGCGTTTTCGCAGAAGTAATCACGACATGACAGTAAAGCTCTCTCAGAGCAAAGGCGCGCCCTTTATACAGAGTATATGAAGTCACCAGACTCTAGTATACCACTAGCTTGGCATCGCTGGCCGGGACATCATAGAATCCCATCTTCCGACTTCAGCCACATGAATATGAAGCACCATCCCATGTCTTTGCGCAGAGTGTGTACATGACAGGAGAAGACAGACTCACTTGAATGTCACCCAGTCAGTCAGTTCGCATATCATGTTCATCACGATTTAGTACGACGCATTATGAGCACAGTACAATCTCGGTATATATGTGTTGGCCACGATATCCCGTCCAATTTTGCACCGAAATCCATGAATCGCAGACGTGAACTGGAGCCAAATGTTGAAGTCTAGCTTACCTCGCGGAAATTGAAGAGGCACAAAATCGTGAAACCAGCGTTAGAAAAGGTAGAGGTTTTGCCCCACCCTCTCGCACGGGTCGATACCCCAGTCAAGCGACAGGGATCTTCCCCGCAACGCGGCAAACCATCGCCGGACCGTCCCGCAATATCCACTTCCCACTGTGTCGGGTCCCCTATCAACGACCTCCTTCTTAATCCCACAAACCGCTTCTGCACGCGCCATAGCACCGCGCAGAGCACTCAGAAAGGCCCAGAACGACCACAACCATCCGTGGCAAAAGTTCAGAAATAGAAAAAGGAGAGTCAAAAGAGTTCGCCCGAAGACTACATCTCTCCCTCCCCCGGGGGAATTGCCCGCGGACGGGTATGCACGGGGATACGAACGCACGACCTCCTCCCAGATTCTTAGAGTCATCAGTCGTACGCTCTGCCAATTGAGCCATGACAGCTCGGCGAAAGAGCTGAACAGCAGCACAACTATACAGTGAGGGCGGTGCGGGGAAAGGCATGGAATGGGACTATGGTATGCCTTTTACTTGATTCATTTATTATACGAGCACACTTCCGCATTGATTCTTCAAGAAATATTCGAGTTCGATTGCCTGCACCTAGTAGACGCGTTTCGGAGCAATTACTGACGCGCCAATCGACCTTCGGGCAAGCTACACTGCAGACTCTGGGTCGTGCCCGTTCACCAGAACACCAGCTCATCAGGTTTGGGAATTTGGTGCCTGGATCTTGGACCAACCTAACCACTCCTACCTAGAAATCTTATATAGATCTCTCATATTCAATTCCAGGTGAATCGTCGCATCTAGTGAATCTGTTCTTCAATGGAGGAACCTCTTACACTGCGGAGGAAGCTCATATATGCTTAGCATGCTTACTGGATATCAAAGAAAATTACCATAAGAAATTGTGTCTATTTGGTATGTAGGAACTAGTTAGGATGTTATCGAAACTCATTCCTGCGCCGATTTTGAGTCTTTTTCGAGTTATGTGGTTATCGTGTCGGACTTGCCCAGTCTGGGAGAACGCGTGGTCCATGCCTCCGGTTCACATAGGCCGTGCTCGAGGATTCCTCCAGTGCTTGGTCGCGGGGGGGTGGGGGGGTCGAAGGCTGGGCGAGCAAAATCTTCTGGGATGCGAATCCGGATGGTGCGGCGCGAGGTGGACGTGTCGGAACTGAGAAACGGGTCAGGATTCAGGCAACTAGTACTCAAGGGTTTTGACATGATCTCGTGGAGAGAGATTTACCCTCGTCTGGCTGTTCTCCAGATGTCGTTTTTCAGCATTTCTGACCTGGCTATGTCCAATTTAGTGTCAATCAAGCTCATCTCGTGTCCACCAGCCAGGTGCTTGAGGGACAAAGAATGTCAGTATTGTGAACGATATCTTCTGAAAAGAGAAAAGGTGGGCGTGCAGGGCTTATTCGCTCTTGGGGTCCTCCAGGGTTCCGTGACAATTTGTGCGTCTTCGTGCTCTCGGACAAGAGGGCCAAGCCGATACCCAGCTGAGTCCTTATACTGAAATCGAGGAGGAAATGGCGAGAGGTCGTTTGCGGCATTGAGTTGCACTGGTGGGTCGTCACAGACCTTAGAAGGTGGAGTTGGAACGAGTCCAGCTTGTGAGAAGACGATGCCGATGGCAAGAGAGCCCAACCCGACATCTCGTTATCTTCCTGGGTGTGCTCTCGTTTCGAACAGAATGTTGTAACTAGAAGTCATGTTGATGCAGGATCGCGTATATGTATGTGAATGTATATTCCTAGGGACCAGAACGCGCGGTCCATGCCTCCGATTTACTTGTACCGTGTTCAAGGATGGGTCGAAGGTCTTAAGGGGGACGCCCAAAGCCGGCTTCAGCTGAGATATATTGAACTGTCACGGGGGAACACGGAAACGTACGTTTGCATAACGCAGTTATCATTTTGGTTGCGATGAGAAGAGACGGAGGGCTGCGGTCTCCGGCTGAGAATCCCCGAGTCGCATGCGTATTTCGCGAAGAGCTGCAACACGAGACGTCTTGGGAGACTTGTTTGGACTACGATTCTTCTCCCGTTTTTGAGTCGCACTTCCAATGGGAAGATTGGCTTTCTGGTCTTCCTTTGGTATATCTTCCTGGGTATCAGCGTTGGCAGGTGGCGCGTTCAGAGCGCGCTCAGCACGCTCGGTAAGCTCACCTGGGCGAGCCCGTCAAGGTTATTGATCAATATGACCCTGAGATCGGGGATTTGGAACGGACAGTTGAACGTGTTTTTGACGTTGTTCCTGCAATGTGGGGAGGCCATGGCTGAGCGTAATGAGACTCGCATCCATAGATGCTTCAGCTAATCCTATATTCGGATGTGGTCGAAAGAGGGTTCGCTCCAAAGCTTGTAATTTGCAGTTAACTACCATTTATATAATTACCGAGCATATTGCGCACGCGCTCGTTAGACAAGTTCACAACTGATACAACAAGACAAACGCACAACGCTCACGATCCGCGAAGTCACAAACGTGCCCTGCCTGCACAAGTGCAGGCTACCTTCCAGGTCTCCAACGCCCATCTCGCAACCAAGTCCCAGGCCTCGTATAACCCAACGCTAAACCATCCCTTACATACCCAAAACGAAAATATTCCGGCAAACCCGAATCCGCCCACCGCGACCACGTAAACCCATTCTCCCCCTCGTCCGCGAAGAACGAGCGCGCCCGCTCCACATCATTCACCAGCACACTCACCCCATCCACGCCCATCTCCGCAGCCGGTTTCATCCACGTGAACGTAATATTCCATATCGAACCCTGCTCGCCCCACGCCACCACCGTCGGTGCCGCAATCTGCGGTAAGATCGACCCATACGCCCCGTGCGACGCAGGGGGGAGCTCGAGAATCGACGCAAACCCCCAGCGCGCGCTACCGTTGACGAAGAGCCCGAGGAGTATGCCTTGGAAGAGGAGCGACGGCCGTGTTTGGAGCGACGTCCCGGGAAGGAGCATCAGGCTGTAGATGTAGTGATGAACGTGGCGTTTCAGACCAGGAATATTGGACACGATGGCAATGCCGACGCCGAAGAGGGCGTAGAGCTTGAGGTACGGGACGAGCCGGCCTTCGCGTCTGAAAGCGCGGATTTGAGGAGTGAGGATGAGGAACACGAGCAGGGCTAGGAGGACCCGGGGACCTAGTTCGGGCGCGATGAGGCGGCGGGGGTTGAAGCGCGAGAAGGTGTACCCATCTAGAGCGCCGATCCAGAACCCGCCGAGCCAGAGGATGGTCTTCTCGAATTGAGCGTCGAGGTTCGTGAGTGTACGCTTTACGGCGTAGCGGTACACGACGGCGGCGCAGAATCCCGCGGGCAGGAGGCGCTCTGCGAAAGAGGAGATGTGGTCGGGCAGGACGGCGGTGTTACGGAAGGAGGCAGTCGGGGGCTCGGATACGAGCGCGACGTGCGTGAAGATGCCGTAGAAGGCTGGGTAGAAGAGCCATGCTGGGTCGGTGGTGAAGAGCGAGAGCGTGACGGTGAAGACGAGGGAGACCAAGAGGAGAAGATCGCGGATGTCTCCCATCCCACAGTCGATGCTCGCGTCTTCTTTGGTGAGCGAGAACGAGAGAGGGAAATACGAGTCGAACGAAATCGAGCTGACACCGTTCCTAAACGACGCCGGGAACCATTCACGCATCCCGACTCGCTCCAACCTCCCACAGCCACCTCGTCGATTTCCTACCACGCCAGCGTGAATGGCAGATCCACAGATAAACGAATCGCCACGATAGTACTCCGGGCCCCCAACCACCAACGGCTGGTAATTCACCCTCCCACCGCCCACATACCGCGGCCGAAGGATCCCCACGCCCGCGCAGTTCGCGGGGCAGCGGAAGAGCAGGCTTGAATTGGCGAAGGGCTCGCAGTCGATGCCGTTCAGCCCGCAGTGGTTCCCGGGGCGCCACAGGGTGTCGGTGCAGTCGATGTTCAGGACCGGGTTGCCGGCTGCATCGTGGGCTGGCTGGCTGCTGACCAGCAGGGGCACGGAGAAGAGCAGGGCCCAGGTGAGGAGGAAGACGGCGAGGAGCGTGGCGCGCTGGCGAGGTTTGGGCAGGAGTTGATGGAGCAGCTTGACGGGCGCGCGCTGGAGTGATGGGAGGATGGGGCTGATTTTCTGGATCTGTGGGGGCCGTGGCCCCGCGAGCCATTGCTTCGCCTGCGCAGCCCAGCTGCTCAGGCGTGATGGGTGGCGTCGGCTGGTGCCCGCGCCAGGAGAGCCATCATCACTGGGAAGAAGCGGGCTCTCCTCATCCACATGCACGCGTCGGGTGGTATTAGGTACGTCCGAGTTGTCCGCCATTGCGAGAGAGGGATTGGTCAGTTCCCCCCTCGCCTGTCCTTGAAGCGCTTGCTTGCCTCCGCGTGGGCCCTGTCGATCTCGGGTACCGTATACCTGGAGGAGTGAGAACTTTCACTGGCGGTTCCTGTGCAAGGTCAGTTCCCGGACAAAGATGGGCGAGGTCGTCAAGGAACTCACGTAGCAACGAATGCCTACATCACATCAATCATCTCGCTGGGAAGGCTGCGTTGACACTGTACATATCCAAAGATCCATGATGAGTGCTCGAGCTTGTTGGGGTCTGGGCTTTCTCTGCCAAGGGCGCGCGGGTAAAAAGGCAAGATCGAAGTTTCGTCTCGGCGCAGCATCAAGCAACTACCGAACTCGGCACGAAAATTGCGAAACACACAATATCGTGGCACTATAAGATGCTGTGATTATTGCGAAGATGGCGAAGAGTGACCCGACCTGCTTAAATCCTAAACTCGCAAAGCCGCGTCAGATCCTCGATGTGTGTGCGACATTCTACCTCTATATAATCTATTGTTTTATGCCGGCGTAGACCCGTCCACCCGACGACAATTGAAGACCGTCTACCGTGTGATGTCTACTCCAAAGGAAACCCGCGATGCAAATAGTCCCGCAGGAAGCCTGATGGATCGTATATTTGTCGGATTGCCTCCAACCTGGGCAGAATCGACCCACCACCATACGAACCATATGGTCTTTGGCCTTGTGCTGCGTCTCCAATGTATATAAATTCCTTGGACAAGCCCTGCGGTTCAAGCCTTTGGCGAATTTGCTTCGCTGAAGTTTCCGCAAAGTCCAAAATAGCTGCATCGTCCTCAGCTTTCTCCCACATGCAGAAAATAATACCGGCTGTGAGCTTAGCATGCAATTAGTAAGTTCCTCTTCCTCTCAAGCTATACAAAGGAAATCAGGACAGGAAGAAAAGGCAGATTGGGAAGACGGGACTTGCCAACGAATGTCCCATCCACATCAGGATCTAGACCGAGAACGTTCCCACCTTTGGCCTTTGACGCCTGGAGATACCCTGTCGACACAGGTTGGTAGATAGCGTACGTGCTCAGTCCCTCGACTCCACTTAGCATCGAGATGGCGTTCTCGATAATCGTTGTGTTGTAGATACTAATGCTTTCAGCCGTCGCTTTGAAGCTGATGCCATAGAAGGTCTCTCGCAGAGCGCGAGTGCCAAAGGGAGCGAGCTGCTCAGGCACTGCAGTCCAGCTTTCTTGCATTGAAGCACCATTGGAGATGGCCTTGTCATCTGAAATGGCGGTGAAATTCTCCAAGGCGGTGGGATTTGTATTGGTTCCGGGATATAGTGCGATGTTGTAGTATGTCAGCACCGGGGTACCGTTGGTGAAGCTGAGTCCTGCAAATGCATCGACATGGGCGTCCGGGTCCTCCACTCCTCCACCAGGGGCCATGTAACTAGCCAAAGCGTCGAAGAACTCCGGTCCGGCGTCACTAGACCACTCCGTCAAGCCGCCGAAAGCACTTGTCACAGGGATTGTAAGCACATCAAACCGCGTAACAAGACCGAAGAAATTGGATCCACCCTTCAATGCCCACGCAAGCTCTGCATGTGGGTCGTCGGGGGAGTTGGTGAGTTCGAGGACGGTGCCGTTCCAGAGAACGACCTGCCATCCCACAACATTGTCCACTGCCCATCCCTGACTGCCGGAGAAGTATCCCATCCCACCGCCCACTAGGACGCCGCCGACGCCGACGGAGGGAAATCGGCCCCCATTCGCAGCTAACCCATACGGCGCGAGCCAGTTGTACACGTCCATCCAGGTTTGGCCGGGGCCAATGCTGGCAACGGTCTTGTCCTCTGAGAGTTCTCGTGTATTGAACATGCTCGCGGAGATCATCACTCCGTCGTTGAGTGACTGGGCTCCCGGAACAGCCATGTGACCTCCAGCGCGGAAGGCGAATTGCGATTGGGCTGTGCGAAGAAGCTGTAGCCCAAGTGAAAGCTCCGATGCGTCAAGTGGCTCGAAAACGCATTGTGGAGTCATTACGCAGCTTTGCGACCACACGTCTGCGAAGAGTGTTAGAGGTCTTTAAGTGAATCGCATCTGTACTGCACGTATTGCTATCAGGGCAAAAATGGGGCTCGTCTGGCTACCTACCCTGGGACTCATCTAGATATTGCGTGGTGTTCGGCCATAAAATGCGGTCGGGCAGGCTGTTGAATAGCGAGGAACAAGCTGCACTTGCCCTGGCTTCTATATATCCTGCAGTGGTTTTCCCTGCGACACTGGGCTGCGGCAGGACTGCAGATGCCGTGGACGGCGTGAGAAACGATACTGAGAGTAGGAGCCCACATGCAGACAACGAAAATAGTCGAAAGAAGAACGCCATTTCAGCTGCGGACCAGTGGTCAGTGGCTTCAACGGACAAGAGATATCATGAGAGATTAAAGAATACAACTCGCTGCAAGCAAACATCTTGCATGTACCCAAAGTCTTCAGCGCAATTGGTGATTATATATCTGAATATCCCTCAGGTGTTTCTCAAGGTCGAGCTTCCGCAGCGGCACATATTCAGCCCCCATTGCCGAGCTTGACTTCAGGGCTTTCAAAAAGCCTCTCAAATAGGATGCTAGTGTTCGGCGCCCGGTCCTCGCCGTGCTCGTGTCCGACTTTATTTGGGGGCTGTGGTTGAACGCGGAAGACTTGGTCATTTGAACCCCTGACTATCGAGCTGTGGCACAGTGGTGTAACAGTAGCATTGCGCGAATCCTCCCCGTAGACACTCTCAGAGAGTCACAGAAGGATCAATATTGATCTGCACATTCCGTTGGGGGCGTATGAATGTCTCCTTGAGTGATGCAACAAGGACCACAACCTGGAAGAAATGGGTCTCGGTTCTGAACTAAGCTGTATCTGGTAGTCGCCGCGGGTTGCCCGCTGAGCCGTATGGCTTCCCTGAGGTGACCTTAAACCCCCATGCCCAACTACTCGTCTGTTCTCTCGTAAGCACGCATGTACAGGGGCGCTTTCCACCACATGACCCAATGTCTAGAACGGGCCTCCCAGTCGATTTCTGGTTCGACAAGCTCTACTTCGTATTTGTGGAAAAGTTTAGCGAGTACTAGAGACATCTCGACGAATGCAAAGCTTCGGGATCATCAGCACACAATTTGATCCACATCCAGATTGCTCGCGAGATCCAATCTATACAGGGAAGGGACTGGAGAAAGGCTCACCTCCTGCCGATACAAGCTCGAGAGCCAAGGGAAAATGGCTGACTTGCATCTCTCATATCCGTACAAGATGGATCAATCCATCGTGCTGGCTTGAAGATGTCGGGGTCTGCGAAATACCGTGCATCGTGTGAAACCGACCAAGTGCTGGTGTAAACCTCAGTCTGCACCACCTGATTAGTGCATGTGTAAAGGAGATAGTATGAGCAGATGATGAAATATAATGTTTACACCGGCGGGGACCCAATGTCCGTCGATTGTTGCGCCTGGAGAGATCCGTGGGAACCCATGCGCCCCAGAGGGGTGGATTCGCAAGGACTCGTTCAGCACAGCCTGCAAATACGGGAGCTGAAGAGCACTTTGCGCTGTAATGTCGGCGTATGAATTGTATCGAGCCCGGATCTCTGCTGTCAAGGTAGTGAGGACTCCGGGTGCATGGACTGCATAGTAGAATGCTGCTGCCAGAGTGGTCGCCGTCGTCTCTCCACCCGCGATTCTGTCAGATCAAGTAGTCAGCCACAGTAAATCAGGCAAGTAGACCATTGCCAAGGGAATTGTGGAAGGCGTCTTGGGTTATACGCACATCAAGGTGCTTGCATGAGCTGTCATCTCTTCAACTCCAATTTCGCCACTCTCAACCTTGGCCACGACGTTGGTAAGAAAGTCCTGCCGAGGCTGCTTGTTTTCGAGGCGGCTGTAGTAGATCAGCCATAGCCTTCAAGTAGTCACCTGGGCATGGTGACGACTGACCGCTGTACTTTCTCGCGGCTGTATTGCTGATGCGTCGCCCTGATCTTGGAGGCGACGAGAGGACCCAGCAGCTTTCCCAATGCGGCAACAACACGGAAACGGCGCAGATTGTCCACTAAAACCACTTCCCGGACATGGCGTAGGATGAGTTCAATCCAGAAATGATGCTTCTCTAAATGCCCATGTAATTACTTGTCAATATTGCGTGGCCGAGCGACAACACTTGAAAATGCAGCTTGTGCTGAGCCTTGGCACCCACTTACCGTCTTGTATGCAACCAAAGCCCTGACCAAATGCCATCTCACCCAGAAGATCAAACGCATTCATCTCAAACCACTCCACAATGTTGAGACCCGTCTCACTTTCTCGGCTGAGAGGGCCGATCTTAGTGATGAATGCATCTGTGCATGTCTGTATAATATCCTCTTGGGCTGCCAGTGACCGGGCAGAAAATGCTGGCAGAAGACTCCTTTTCTTCGTTGCGTGTACCTTGGCATTATCAATATGTATCCATTGCAAGAAGGACGCTTATTTTCCTTATCAGAAGCATAAGAGAAGAAGCAAGGCCGGGTAACAGTTACCTTTGGATTTCGCTCGCTTCCTATGCATCCAGTTTCGAAGCCTGAGCCAAAAACATCATAGAAGTCGCTTTTGAGGTGATGCGCCTGGCCTAGAGATGGTATCCCGTATATGTCACGATAGGATTGAGCGGACGCAAAACTGAGTTCGTTAGGTGATACTCGAAAGACGTCTCCTGCATATCTAGCGTAAGTATCATGTCTTCGAAATCCGACATCAAGAGTATATCAACCGGAAGGCACAAAGCTCAGTGTGGGTACAGACCATATTTCTGGTGCTGTTGCCGAAACACACGATGTTGACGGCCACCCATCGTGTGCTTGAACCTCCATATCTGACCGACATTAGCAATGTCCAATCGCATTAGACAGCGAGTGCTGAATAGGAAAGAACCTGGAACCGCAGTCATATAACCATGGTAACAAAAGCAAAAAAAGCAAGCTTAAGTGCTGCGAAAGCCAACGACTTACTAAGGAAGCACGAGCCAGGAATGGCCCGGGAAACTTGGCCAACGGGTGGAAATACAAATTGTATATGATGTGTGCCAAAAGATAAGAACAGAGCTTAATGGTCTCGTCAGCATGAAAAATCCACCTTTGGCCATCGCATACAATTTAAGGAAACCTCACAATGGAAATAAGCACTCCAAGCCATGAACTGTGCAAAGTTTCAACCCAAGGATAGCCCGTGGAAGCCATCGTGACTATGAAGTGTCTTGGTAACCTTGACGGGTTTGAAGGACAGCTAGATACTTAGTACTCAGTAAGTAGGCACAGACTCATCTATTGCCGGTGAATGTTGGGCCCTGCAATGTGTGCCCAGGTGGAGAAGCTTTGCCAGCTACTTTTATCACGGTCACTCTGCCAAAGAGTAATCCAATCTTTCCCATGCGTAGCTGACGTACGGGGCCAATTTAGAAAGGAGACCTGGACACTGTTGTATCCGACTGGATGTCTCGTTATACAGCTCGAAGTGACATCAAGATTTGGTCATTCACGGTATCTCTAGCTAGTAGAAGTGCCGACTACTCGAACAGAAGTTCAGAACTCTTTGGTACACCTGGCTTGTGCTACTCAGTACCTGCTGGTAGGCTGGTAGGATGGAGAGCGGTTGGTGTGCCGGTGCAACGTCCCACAAGGAGACTGCATCTGCGTATTGCAAGATCGGGGCCCGCCTCCGCTCGACTGACCAGACCGATGTCATCATTCGCAGTGATTCTGTTCCACGAGACAACATTCCGTCGGTCCAAGAACTTGTTACTCCCGAACGCGTCGGGCTTTCCGCTACTGTCTGATCCGCCGCTTGGGCCAGAGAACTTTGACACTTGAGTTGCTCTCGTGGCACGGTAGAATAACGCTGGGTAGGAGGGGATACTTGAGACCAGGAATCCTGCGAGAATTTCGATGGCTGACAAGTATGCGGCAGGGACATTGTCCCCTTTAAAAAAAAATCAGCAATTGATCGAAGGTAGAAATGCAACAGTCAGAAATTTACAAGTTGCATCGATGGTGGTATTCAGCTTGCCTATCCATGCGGCGCGGATGATGCCTACTACGCAAGCGCCGCCTCCAATGCCAAAGAGGAACACCAGCCCATTTCGCTTCCTCTTAGTGACCTTGAGCTTCCAGACTAATGGCAGTGGCAGGATGAGAATTGCAACGTCTGTGAGCACGTTTAGAATGCTGGTGATGAGGGCAAATTGGGAAATGTTGATACAGCGTCCGCCGGGAATGGTCGGATCCCAGTTGTACTCGATGGGCGTGCACTGAAAAATGATTGCGAAGACGGTCGTGACGAGCCAGGCTCCCATGAAAGTGGCTACACCAAGGAGAGCATGATGAAACCATTTCTGGGGGAAAATGCGGCTGTAGAAGGCGAGGATGCTCCATTTGATAGTAACAATCACGACTGAATAGATCACCTCGGACGAGATAAAGTACTGGCGAAGTCAGTCCAATGGCCTTTCAAGTCGCGGAACGAAGACATAGACTGGATGAATATACAATCTGCAAAAGTCGTGCATCGGTCACGAAAATAATGTGCTTGCCGAGTCCAGAATTCGTGCACAATGCCAGCGCGACGCAGAAGGGTACGTAAAGGCACTATCATACACACATTCAGCAGCGACGCGGTGTGATTGTCAAGAATGAACTGAAAAGGAGAAAATTATGAGATGATCAGCTAAGAATAATCCATTGCCACTCAGACGACGGGCAATGAATCTGGCCGCTAGGAACACAGCCGCGAGACCCGCACAAATGGAAACGCATGCGATGAGGTTCGGGCGAAGGTTGTCCGATGCATGGGCCGTCATGTACGCGATCTGTTGGGGACTAGGCGTTGCCATGATGAAGAAGACGTGGCGTATAACGAGCGTGAAGCCTTCTCGAACTCCAGCAGAATCGTGCGCAGTTGACACAATCGTGGTAATGGATCGCCGGCTGAGAAGAACGGCCTGCACACGCCCTCCTCGAGTTAGGTCCGGACGGCAGGGTCATGATGAGGAGAAGACGCGGAATTTGCACATTTGCATTTATCTAATAGGTTACATCGCCCTCAGCCCCGGTCACTGCATGTCATACCAGCCTACCAGGTAGAGGAAGGGGGCCAGCTGGAGGCTGACTGCGTCGGGGTAGGGTTCGACGGTCAGGCGCAGGCTGTGAGAATATCGGCACTTCCTGATTTGGCGTTCACGGTAAGTAGGTATCTCACCGATGTAGCATTGGCTCTCAGAACACTAATTATAGCATGGAAAGCGGTAAAATGAATATGGCGACACCTTGTCACGCATCTGGTTGCACGCACGCAGCGCCGCAGCGCGTACTGTTGCTGGCATCTTTTGCTCCGTCACGCCCATTCGCGCACATTAAAGGCTGCCCGCCATGCTTGAAAGTATTTATTCAGCTCTTCACATAAATTTAAACCCCGTAAATTGTCCCAGAAAATGTATGGCCTAATCTCGAGGTGCCAAATATCTCAGTGTTGTTTGGCTCCACAGCTCGTTTCCGCTCATTTGAAATTCCAGTCCATGCAGATACATCCTTAGAACAGAGGAATCATTATGTTCCAGGCACTCTGCCGCTAATTCCTGGTGCTTTATCTCCCACTCCCTACACAGGTGGTAAAGAACGCGCTTCGCTGCTCCAGCGTCGATCTCGGCCTCTTCGGCCAAGATGGAAACTCCAGTACACAATGCCCCACCTTCCTCGTGTAGACTTTCGGCCGCAAGTACCTCCTTTTCGTAGGACCAGATGTCATTTACAATGGAGAGATGCTTAGCACAATTCCGGTCGATAGGGCGGACCAGCTCAAGGTCTTCTGGTGAAATCGAGAGTGCCATGGAGAATCGCATGAGTGCGCCGAGAAGACTGAAAGGTGTGTATCATCATTAGCATGGTATGCCTTTTGACTCCATCTTGTGCTGCCGGAAATCAGCAAGGGAATGAATGTGCTCACGCCTTTCCGACATCCGCCTCGCGGTACTCCAAATACTGTCCCAGCCCCATGTGTGCCAGTCGCTGGGGATCCGTCTGTGCTCTCATGAAGGTAAAGACCGGCTCCAGAACCTCGTCGGCCATGATTTGGTCGTGTGCGCGCATAGATTCCCAAAGATCATACCCAATCCACTCCACCGGGACGCTACGGTCTGGCTGAGCCTCGCCTCGGAACAGAGGCATCAGTTTGTTGTTGTATGCACAGCCGTCGTCGAGTGACATGTGTTCCAGGATATCTTGAGAAAGTCAACTTCCATTTGCACAGCATTATTTGTCCCCGTTACCTTCGACTCATCCAGCCAACTTACCGTCGATCAGGAACAGCAGTGTCAGTAGTCGACAGGCGAAGTGGATGCGGTCGTCAAGCGCCTTGGGGAAGTACAAACATGTTACTCGCGAGAAGCCCGCTGCTAAGAACTTTGTGCGTCCTTTTTCGTTGGGAAAGGGCCAATGCTGGAGAAAATAGCCCTCAACCTCAAGGATAATTTGTTTGTGCAGAAGGTGAATCTCGGCTGTCCATGCCGAAGGCGGCACCTGCACTGCATGTACTCCGTTGCTGGTCGAAAGGGTCGCGGGAGCACCGCAATCTGATGTTGCTCCCATCTCAAGGATCATGGGAGCCATCCTGACGAAACTGTCTCATGTCAAGTACACGGTGGTTTCGAAGGGCGAGTGTGTTTTGAGGAACAGTCACAGCCAGTGGGCTTCGCCGCATACCCTTTGGGTTGGTCATCTTGCTATTCAAGAGGTACTACTGGTGATGCAGCGGTCCGACTGTTGTCGTTTTTCCGGCCACTTCCAAAGGGGAAGTGGCCGTGCTGCCGAGGTCACAAGATCGCATTCGCAAAGTACGCCGCCCCGTAGGGCTGACTGCAGCACATTTGCCCAGGTGTGGCCCGGTTGCCCTCAGGTACATCCGTCAACTTGTGGCAAGCTGCCAAACGCTTTTACGTAGTGCTTTCAAGCAGATACGGAGTGCTGGAGTCGACCATCAAGATTCCTGCGAAACAGGGATTCGTTAATGTTGGCCTGTTCTCACAGCCCTGCTGTTCTCAGACAGATATGTCCGTTTGACCCGTGCTACCTAGGTAACGTGGACGTCAAACATCGATCCGTTCAGACTTCAATTTTTGATCTAATTATAGGCCCCTTCAAGCCCGTCTGATGTGATTCTTTTCTATCTCTAGTCAGTGTCCTCGTCAGTATCATGCGCCCCGGCTTTTGAACATGAACACTACGAACTCGATCCCACATCAGCAGGATAGTGTTGCTGGGCCCTGGATGCTATACTTTCACTGGTATGGCTTTGGGGCTCTTTCAGCTACCATCAGCCTCATCCTCATACGAGCAATTCTCGCCTCCAACAAGCAGCGACTTCTACCCGGCATTCCCATCATTGGCGGCGCGAAAGACCGCATCCGAAATCGTGAACGCTTCAGAAATGACGCCAAAGCAATTCTTGCGGAAGGCTATTTTGGCAAGAACGTCAACTACGGGCTGTTCTACGTTCCTTCACCGTTGGGCGAGCGTCTTATGATACCAGTCCGCTACCTCGAGGAGCTCAAGACAGCACCAGTGGACAAAGTGGATTTTGTGGGCCGAAGCACGCTACACCCACGAACAGTCAAAGCAGACCTCAACCACCATTTGTCCGACGTCATGATGGAGGTGCAGGAAGAGATAGTTGAATCGTTCGCAGACATCTTCCCGCTCTGTACCGAGGACGAGTGGACATCGATTCCGCTGGTCTACACCATCACACGCATTGTTGCGCGTGTCTCGTCGCGCATGTTTGGGGGTTCGGAGCTCAGTCGCAACCAGACTTGGGTCGACGCCTCCATTGCGTTTGCCATTGACGGCTATGTCGGAGCCCAAAAGCTGAAGAAGCTTCCCGAGATACTCAAAACGCCGGCTGCACGCCTCATTCCAGAGGTACGCAATTTGAGCAGGTACTATCGAGAGGCTGAGCGTGCAGCCATCCCCATGCTGAAGGAGCGGCAACGCACAGGTTCATGGCCCAAAGATCTCCTGTCGTGGATGTACGAGGCCGCGGAAGGTGAAGAGGCCGACATGAAGTTCATTGCCGGCATATTACTCAAGATCAGCTTTGCAGCCATTCACACCACAGCAGCTGGAAATAGCCAGCTAATCTTTGACATTTGTGCAAATCCTGAGCTCATACCACTCTTGCGAGAGGAATATAACAACGTGCTAGATGCAGGGGGCAAGGTAGGCAAGCAAGGCTTCTTCAAGATGCAAGTGATGGATAGTCTGATGAAAGAAAGTCAGCGGTTCAATCCACTGCTGCTAGGTAGGCTACCCTCATCCTGTCCTCGCGCATCCCACTATCAGGCGAAATGTTGCTGAGAAGTCATAGTCACCTTCGAGCGCATCATCACCGAGGACTGGCGACTTTCCGATGGCATGATCATTCCGGCGCACACCAACATTGGCGTACCGGCCCAGGCCGTTGGCATGGACCCGCAGCTGTACCCCGACCCAGAGATATTTGACCCACTCCGGTTTCTGAAGATTCGGCAAGGGACCGATGATCCGGGCAAGAAGGGCAAAGCACAGTTCGTGGCAGCAAATCCTCAGAGCATGGCGTTTGGGTATGGCAGACATGCCTGTCCTGGTCGATTTTTCGCGGGTGATGAGATCAAGGCGATCACAATGTTTTTGCTCAGCAATTACGACGTGAAGTTTGCGGATGGTCAGACAAGACCTCAGAGCTTTCAGGTTGAGACACAGTATCTGCCAGACCATAGCGCCACTGTCTTGTGTCGAAAGAGAAGAAGAAGCTTGAGCAACATGTAGTCCAGAGCCTAGCCAGTTATTAGTGTTGGGGAACGTTCACGTTGGCAACATGGTGTGTACGGCTGGTTTGGCGACTAGCCTGAGGTTTCGTGGATGTCAGGGTCGCCAATACCTGGCTACTATGTAGGTGGATCCAAGTGAACTGTTTCGCTTACCAACAAATCCGCGGAAGAGGCGCTGTGGCAGGGTCTGAAGTATGATGACGACGTCGCGACGATATGACTGGCCGTTTCCTCGTTGGCACAGTGCATAGTAAATAGCGATGTCATCCAATCTGAGTATGCAGTCAGCTCTGATGTTGCATTTTCCGTAAACAAAGCAACGACCTCATCGTGGTCCGACTTTCTGGACGACTGTGGCGCGTATCGCGGGCATGGTTCCATAGGTAGTAGGTACACTCAGTCCGCTGATTCTAAGACGCAGTCATCGCTGGGGGCTGGCTGTGATGCTGACATCTTGCCCATGTGGGTGTGGTATTCTATGTATGATTTCGGGGGAACATGCGCAAGTGGATGGAGGCATTGCACAATGCATGCAACATCCGCCCAGACTCATCCTATCCACCCCGATTACTCCGTACGCCAGTTGGTGATCCAATCAACTGTCCACTAGCGGCCTCATATTTTGTGCCCAGGTGTAGGATGGGGTTCAGGAGCCTTTCCCAGCGATGCATATACTTAAGCAATAGGATGACCAGCAAGTACACGACAGCGAGACGGCGATTCCACAAGACAAGCTACATATCCAAAACAACAGCCACATTTAAAGTCGGACCATGTTTAGCAGTTGGCAGCCAGCTTCAGCCGACGACGGCAGCGGTGTTTTTTTCTCTCATCAACGGCGGTATATCTTCGATCCTACCACAGCGAAAACGGCTAAGCCTGTGGCATGCCACCACTGCAGGGCTCAGAAAGTTCGGTGCATCGGCGAACCTCGCGGTTCCGAGTGCAAGCGCTGTCAGTCATTGGGGAAGCAATGCACATATCCAGCATCTGCTACCTCCAGCACCGCTGGGTTGACTCGCAAATAGCCGCGACGCAGAGATATCGCTCCCAACCCAAGCCTACCCTCGCCGGCGCCCAATCCCGAGGAGGTGGTGGCTGCAGTGTCATTGCCCACTACGTCTCGTGCGCCAGACGAGTGGGTGGCCGAGCATGGATAGACGCAGAATGAGTCTCTCATCGATGGGAATAGTGACATGCCCACAGGCATTCTGCTCAACGACAGTTTCATGGATTCCTGGGAGCTGGAGGAGGGTCTTCTCGCGGACTACAGTGCGCAATTCGATACGCAGGCATATGACAGTTTAGAAGGAGAAACGACACATACACAGACGCCACACAGCGCGTGCAGCCTTGATGCGCCACAACGCCACAAGCCAGTCGTCGCTCCTCATGCCGGCAAGTCGAGTGAAGGCGATCTGACACAAGGCACGAACATATCACCAACAAGCAGTTTGCACGAACCCGGCAGCAGAACAGATCAGACCGGATCAAAAACGACTCGCGTCAATGAGGCCTATCCTGAGTGTCAATGCCTGCACTTTATCGTTCTCTCGATGGATCAACTAGACACCCTCACGGGGTTCTTTCCAGACCCTCCCTGTGCTGATTCTCCGGACAATCTGCTGGCTTCTCATCGCCAGGCTCTGCGACAAGCGGAGACCATGTTAGAGTGCAAGAGCTGCACCACACGCGCGGAGAACATGGCGATCTTGGCTTTGTTGGCAGGAAGACTTGCAGCTTTATGCAGCCGCACGGCACTGCAATTGTCCTCGAGAATGGACGACGCCGTGGGGGCGAGGGACGTGGGAGTCGGCCAGTACCAGTTGGAGAGTGCATCCGAGTACCTTACGGTCATGCGGACCCTATTGGGAATAGAGCTGCGTCGTTTGCTGAGACTGGCCCGAACTCTGGAGGGGTCGATGGGGATGGGGATGGTAGCCACTGATGCAGTGAGACGGCGCGTAGATGGCTGCCAGAAGTCAGCCGTGGCCCTGCTGCATAGCCTGGGAAACGAAGGCTGCTACAATATGCCGTAATTGATGACTTTTGCATGAGGCTAAGTAGAGCTAGGTACTCCCGTAGGCGCATACCCTTCGGCTAGTACTGTGTACAAAGTACAAATACTAGACACGGTCACTCCCACATGGAGCAGTCCCCGCTGACAGCCCAATCCGCCCGGGCGGCGCGGCCCACCTTCGCCATCTTCGCTTAGATCCTTGAATTACTGCCCGGTTATACTACGTACTCGTTGCCGAAAGGATTCCAAGGTTCGGTGCTTGTATTGGTGGAATAAGCACACAGCTTAGGTATTCCATCGTGAATGGACGAGTAGGTAGGTAGCACCGGCGCTCTTGGATTCGGCATAGCTCATGTGGCCGCTCAGGACCCAGCTCGAGGCAGGGGCGCGCGGGGCTTCCTACCGGCAAGCAGACTGTTGTTCTATTCTGGGTAGAAGGTACAGTAATACTCATACAAGTGCTGTGTTAGGATCTACGACAAAGTACCGCTGAAGTACCTTTTCAGGTACATAGTTAGATATCTGTCGAGGTGGCGCAGTTCGTCTACAAGTGAGTACTCGTGATGGAAGTGGATTTCAAGCTATCAAGGTCCCGATTGCTCAATTCTGGGAATTCCATCCAATGAAGATCAAATCCGAGTACTCTATAGGGTTTGAATATTTGGACCAATGCTTTGGCATTTGTGCCAAAGTTCTGAGTTAACCGCGCGAGCGGATCATTTCAGACATAAGCTGATCGTCTCAGGTCGAAAACTCTCAAACCACCCAGAATAGGCTTTCATATGATTTCCTAGTATTATACATACAAAAGACGGTGCAGAAGTACATAGGAAGTTTCTTTCAATGCATTAAGCTCATTCAGAGTGCCACAGAGCTCTCTCAGAGGGCGCTATGGCTACTTCGACTGCTTTGCCAATTGCTGCCAACATGGAAAACGCTGGCTCAGAGGGTAATCGTATGTTGTCAGATACGTCGACGTGGCATCAATTCTGCATTTGGGCCTTATCTGTCGGTTTTATATTGGTAAGAAGGCTCCCGTGACCCCTCTAAAGTACAGATTGAACACTTTCTCAGACCGCAAGTCGGCAACCTACCAGATTTTCAGCATATGGGTCTACCAGCTTTACTTCCATCCACTCAGTCGATTCCCTGGGCCACCGTTAGCCGCATGCACCAATGTACGTTTTCTCTCGATCATTCTTCTGGACGTAACGTGCGCTGACAACGGAGAAGCTGCTGTATTCTATTTCGTTTCTCAAAGGGCGCCAACCGTACGACATATTGGCATTGCATAGGCAATATGGTATGAATTCTGAATATCAAATATTTCAAAGTCTCCGCAAATGAATTCCCTATAGCGTGGACTGATGCACTGTTCCAAATGCAGGACCTGTTGTTCGGATAGCGCCAAACGAGCTGTCGTTCAACACGTCTCAGTCATTCCGCGACATCTATGGTTTTCGGCAGGGCCATAGAACCTTCATCAAATCAGACTTCTACGATGGAGGTAGCTTCGCAGCCAGGGGAGTGCACTCCATCGTTTCGGAGCGTGACCCAGTCGTGCATGCAAAAATGCGCCGTTTACTCGCTCCCGCCTCCAGCAACTCGGCACTGACAGAACAAGAAGAGCTTGTTGAGCAGAGCATTGATAGATTGTTGGAAGTCTTGCAAGGCAAATCCAGCCAAGTTATCGACATAGCAAACCTGTTCCAGAGACTGGCGTTTGACATAATCGGCGATTTGGCGTTCGGCGAGACGTTCGGGGCCTTGACGACAGGTACCACCACACTTTACTTACTATGCTGCCGGAACTAGAGCGTCAGTCCTTGCTAACAACCTTTGCTTAACCAGAAGAACCTCACTCTTGGATCTCGGTCACAACGGGGGCTCTTACAATGGGTGCCCTTGTGGACACTTTCAAGCGTTTTCCAACATTGGCCTCGATAGTGAAACTCATCATGCACAGGCAGATAGAAGCACTGGTTGAAGACACAGCAAAGAATGAAGAAATGGCTATAGAACTGGTGAAGAAGTAAGTTCAAAATCGCATCCATCATCTCCAAAGAGACCACCAGGGCAGCCAAAGTAACGATGATGCCTTGTTTCAAAGTCGCACTTCCCGTCCAACAACTCGAAAGGATTTTCTCACACGAATTCTCGCACAGCGGGAGGCGGATGCAGACGCGGCCTTCACCAGCAAATTCCAGCACCTTGTTTCGGATTTGCAAATTGCAGCTCATGTGTCCGATTTCGTTCTTGCGGGTAGCGAGACCACCTCGACCGTCCTCTCGACAGCTGTGTATTATCTGCTCAAGAGTCCGACCGCCTATCAGCGTTTGGTCTTGGAGATCCGGTCTACATTTGACTCACCCACGAGAATCTGCGATGCTAGCTGCCACAGCCTGGCCTATCTCAATGCCGTTTGTAAAGAAGCAATGCGCATTTATGCGCCACTGCCATTTGCAACGCCCAGGTTGGTGCCGGAAGGTGGAGACACAATCGACGGGCATTTCGTGCCAGCTGGAGTACGTGTATTTTCTGAAAATATCCTCTGTCAAAATAAACTGACATTCCACAGACAGTAGTCGCTACCAATCCTGTTGCTGCAAGTCTTAATCCCTTGAACTTTCCAGATCCCTTGGTATTCAAACCTGAGCGGTGGCTGGATGAGTCCAACCAAAGAAATGATCTGGAAGCAAGTCAGCCTTTCAGTCTAGGTCCAAGAGGCTGTGTAGGAAAAAGGTAATCACCTTCGAATTTAAGCACCTGAAAAATGCTCCATTGATTTTTTTTTTTAGAAAATTATCTAATAAACTTGATATCTTAGTCTAGGCTGGATGGAGATTCGCACGACATTGGCTAAGTTGGTCTGTAACTATGACCTTGCACTGGCAGATCCGACTCTTGACTGGCAAAGAGATTCGCGCATGTACACTTTGTGGTCAAAGCCACATTTAAGGATCAAGGCAAGCCCTGTAAAGACTCAGGCGCTATGGTAGCGGAAGACAGGATACTGAGGGTGATCGGTACGCGGGAAAGAGATCAAGAGTCCTAGACACTTTTGTGCGGCGTTACGTGCGATGAAAACGGTTGGCTATTCATCGTTCACATTATTACAAGAATGTGCAAAATACTGTCGATAGTAAAGCCAAGATAGTTTGAAATTATGAACCTTGGAAGAAGACATAAACTCAGAACAGCCTGAAGGCGCTCCCTTGGTTGGTCTTGTGCGTTGCTGAAATGGCAATGAGTAAGCACCACTTGAGCAGATAAATGTAATTACAGTACCTGGCCCAGGTTGGAACTGGCCGGGGTGCACTTACTAACGAGAGGCAGGTTATAAAGTAATGCAAATCGCCATCGGTCCCTGACTGTCTTGGTCTCTTTCCAGGCAGCCACTCATCATAGCACATCAACATCAAGGAGCCAGTTCGGAACGTGGCGAAAATGACATGCCTCAAGATCAATATAGATGAGATACCGCATCTCACTGGAAAGGTGGCCCTGATCACAGGTACGTTCCAATCTTCCTATCAAGAATGGTGCCTCAAGCTGTAGTGCCATCTGTTTTGTCTTTCTACATAGTAATCATCCGTCTTTCAGGCGGTTCCTCGGGCATCGGGTTTGCTGCCGCCCAAATACTGCTGGCCAAACACGCCACTGTCCATGTTCTCGACATCAACGAACCAAGTGGCGCCAACCCTGGCGATTCGGAGCCGTGGACCACGTGGCCCTCCTTTCACTTCCACCGCTGTGATGTCGCATCATGGGAGCAGCAACGTGGCGCGTTCGCGGCCATTGGACGCGTTGACATGGTTTTTGCGAACGCCGGGATCGGCGAGCCTTATGACTACTTGACCCACGCGTCTGTCGATCAAGGACGAGAACCGAACTACGCAGATGTCCTGGGCGTCAACGTGCTGGGCGTGCTGCACACACTCACCCTGGCAAGGAGGAACATGCGCCTGTTCGGAGTGACGGAGGGCAGCATCGTCATCACGATCAGCGCCGTAGCCTACGCCCCCGAGCAGTCTCTTCCCGTCTACTCGGCCAGCAAGTCCGCGCTCGTCGGCCTGGTGCGGTCGCTGCGGTCCACACTGCTCTCGCAGGAGGGCATTACGATCAACGGCGTGGCGCCGGCTGCAACGGTGACAAACCTGCTGCCGCCGCATCTGGCGGCGCCCATCGTTGCAATGGGACTGCCGACGAGCCGGCCCGAGTTCGTGGGCCGCGCGCTGGTGCACGCGGCCACTGCCAGACAAGCGCGGCAGGTGGAGACATACGGCAAGGAGCGGGAAAGTGGCAAGTGGGCGGGAGAGACGGAGACAGAGACGGCCGACGGGAACGTTATTGATAATAATAAGCCACGCTGGAACGGCCGGGTGATACTCACCTTGGGGGAGACATACACTGAGCTGGAAGAAGCAATCGCGGACTTGCGGCCATTTTGGTTCGGAAAGGAGAATTTGCACTTGACGAGGGCGCAACAGGCAGCTACTGATTTTCGGACGTTTGAGAATGGTGCAGGTGGTCAGAAAGAGAAATAGTTGGCCAAACCAAACTTGTTGCCATGTTACGAGAGACGATATCAAGCCGTTTGTCAAAAGATTTCTGGCACTGCCTTTCTGCACCAAGGTTGGGTTGAATGTACTTGTACTGTCTGACTGTACAGTTATATTTCGGGGATGGCCCATGGGAGTGCGATCTACCTAGGTAGATGCCGCTCAGGAGGGTACTAGTAGTGTATGTGCGTCGATAGAATCACGAGTACACTTTAATAAATTCACGGGGCTGTCTCAGGGGACTGTGCTGCAGGGGGAAAGTCTGACCAGCCCTGGACCGGGGACTTCCCGTTCAAGAGACATTGCTTACAACGTAGGTACATACCTAGGTAGTACTTTTAGTACCTGCAGTACCACCTCAGGCGGCCGATATGCGCTGCGGTCTCTTTGTTGCAACCTTGAAAGTACCTAGGTACTCCATACGGATACCAGACTGAAGTCAGACATTTGCAAGACAGACATTGAACATGCCCCCCCTCCCCGCTCCAACGAAACAACCATAAGCACCAACGAGTGACAAATCACCAACGCCCAAATTCCCACCTACTCAAAGCCGGGACATTTCTGACTTGACTGCGGCGTACCGTACTCCGTATGCTGATTTTCCCCTTCTCATCCTGCCCTGGCCAGTATTATCGTCTGCAAGGGTTTCGCGAATATGGTCAAGCTGGACTTCAATCTCGACCGGGACGTCCCCGAGCTACGTGGCAAGGTCTTGCTCATCACAGGTGGTGAGCATGTCCACCTACAATCCTCACCATTCATTGTTCAACGGGTCAGCAGTGCTAACAAAACAACTCATCACGCAGGGACAAATGGCCTGGGCGCCGCGACAGCCAAGATGCTGTCTACTCGCCATCCGGCCAAGATCTATATCACGGGGCGCAATCAGTCCACGGCACAGAAAACCATCGACGAGATCAAGTCGAGCGGTTCCGGTACAGACAGTGACACTGAAGTAGAGTGGATGCAGTGCGACCATGCCAGACTTGCTTCGGTCAAGGAAGCTGCAGACCGTATCCTGGCAAAGGAGTCTCGCCTTGATGTGCTCATGGCCAACGCTGGCATTATGGCCCTCCCTCCGGGTCTCGTAAGTGACAGTCACTTTCACTTCTTTATACGGCCCAAGTGGGCCTGCGTATATGATATCTCCCTAGTGTGCTGACTGTACGACATCAACATGAAAGACATCAGACGGCTACGAGCTGCACTTCGGCATCAACCACGTCGCCCACGCCCTGCTTATTCGCAAGCTACTTCCCTTGCTCCAGAAAACAGCCAAGGTGCATGGCGAAGCCCGCATTATTGCCATCTCCAGCCTAGCCTTGGTCCTTGCGCCTCGCGGCGGGATCGCTTTCCAGGACCTCAAGACCACACAGGCGTACTGGATACTAGGGAAATGGCAGCGCTACGCCCAGAGCAAACTGGCGAACCTGATCTACGCGAAAGAACTGGCAAGGAGATATCCCGAGATCCTGACCCTCGTTGCCGATCCAGGGCCAAGCAACACTGGCTTGGTAACGAACCTATCGTAAGTTTTTTTTGGTGATTTGCATTCGTAGTGATCATTCTGGAGAGCCTCAGGAGACCGGCTGAACTTTGGAACTTCTGCATGCATTGGCTGACTTTGTACTCAACAGACTCATTGACAAGATCATTGTCCACCTGGGGAACATCAACAGATTTTTGGATGACGACCAAGGCCACCTAAACCAAGTATGGACCGTAGGCGTGTCCAAGGAAAAAGCGATTCCAGGCGAGATGTATGAACCTGTAGGGAAACCGACCACTGGTTATACTTCTTATTGCTTGGATGAGAAACTGGCTACCGAGCTCTGGGACTGGACCGAGAAGGAAATTGAGCCTTTTCTGGCATAGAGACAGGGCAGGGCACCGTGCTGTCAGCTCAGTCTGGAAGGGCGCCTTTGATTTCGGGATCTTCTTCAGGTAATCCATATTTCAGATGGGAATGGAGTCCGTGGATCAATGGAATCAATGGACTCAATGGACTCAATGGACTGCTGCAACCCAGCCGAGGTACCAGCTCTAATAAACGAACATTCAACAAGACTCTGCTTTGACTGGAACCGCTTCATGATCATCTGTTAGCTCAGCTTCAAGTTGCGTAGGATGGTGCTGGAAATAATGCCAGCCACGGACATCTCGCTTTTTTCACAATTCACTTGACGTTTTGTGCGTCACCTTTCCAGCAGACGCGCAGACGGAGACCACATTCTATGGGAGGGTACGAGATACCGCTTGTGGAGAAGGACCAACTATATTAATAAGTATAATACTAGAAGGTGGAGAGCTTCCGGGTAAAATGGCTGGGTGAATTCGGTGGCATGCATCATTAATTAGCCGCATGCAGCACGGCATTCTATATTATCCCGGGCGATCCCAGTGCGCACCTATTTACAAACATCTTCATTACGATGCCCTCAGTCTTACACTCCTCACATTCACATTCACTTTCTCATACTCTATACATATCCTCCTTTGATTGCCCTCATCCTACCTCGATCCCTACACACATCCACAAACACACAAACAAACAAAGAAAAAAATGCCCAAAATCCGCAACCCCATCCTCCCGGGCTTCAACCCAGACCCCTCCATCCTCCGCGTCGGCGCCACCTACTACATCGCGACCAGCACCTTCGAGTGGTACCCCGGGGTGCAGATCCACACCTCCCCGGACCTCGCCAACTGGACGCTCCTCACGCGCCCGCTGTCGCGCGCCGCGCAGCTCGACATGCGCGGCAACCCGGACTCGTGCGGCGTGTGGGCGCCGTGCCTCTCGCACGACGGCGCGCGCTTCTGGCTCGTCTACACGGACGTCAAGCGCAAGGACGGCAGCTTCAAGGACGCGCACAACTACATCGTGACGGCGGCGGACCCGGCCGGCGCGTGGAGCGACCCCGTGCACGTCAACAGCAGCGGCTTCGACCCGAGCCTGTTCCACGACGCGGCCACGGGCAAGACGTGGTTCGTCAACATGCTGTGGGACCACCGCCGCAAGGGCGGGCTGCTGGGGGACTCGGCGTTCGAGGGGATCGCGCTGCAGGAATTCGACGCCGGCACGCAGAGGCTGGTCGGCCCGCGCAAGACCATCTACCCCGGCACGGCGCTCGCGCTGGTCGAAGGCCCGCATCTGTACAAGCGCGGCGCGTGGTACTACCTCCTCACGGCGGAGGGCGGGACGAGCTACGAGCACGCGTGCACGCTTGCGCGGGCGGCGGATATCTGGGGCCCGTACGAGACGTGCCCTGGCCGCCACGTGCTCACGAGTAAGGACGCGCCGGGCGCGGCGCTGCAGAAGGCCGGGCACGGGAGCCTGGTGGAGACGGCGGACGGGCGCACGTATCTGGCACACCTGGGCGGCCGGCCGGTTTCTGGGCTGCCTGGGAGGAGGCGGTGTGTGCTGGGGCGGGAGACGAGTCTGCAGGAGTGCGAGTGGGGCGCCGACGGGTGGTTGTCTTTGAAGGGGGGCGGCGGCGGCGGCGGCGGCGGCGTGGTGCCGAGCTTGTGGGTGGATGTGCCCGGGGAGCGGGACGAGGTGGCGTACTGGGCCGAGAAGCGGTATACGTTTGAGAGCGCGCAGCTGCCGGTGGACTTCCAGTGGCTGCGCACCCCGGAGCCCGACAGGATCTTCAAGTGCGGCGCCAGCAGCGCCGACGACGGCGGTGGCAAGAAGAAACAGCTGGTGCTGTACGGGCGCGAAACGATCGGCTCGTGGTTCGAGCAGGCGCTCGTCGCGCGGCGGCAGACGCATTTCTCGTACGACGCCGAGACGGTGCTCGACTTCCACCCGACCGACCAGCGCGAGTTCGCGGGGCTGACGGCGTACTACTGCCGGTACAACTTCTTCTACTTGACGGTCACGGCGGACGAGAGGGGGCAGCGCGAGCTGCTGCTCATGATCTCGGACGTGTCGTGGCCGGATGGGTATCTGGACGAGCGCGCGCTGCTGGCGCCGGTGAGGATCCCGGGCGAGGGGCGGGTGCGGTTGGCGGTGTCGGTGAGGGGGGGCAAGGAGTTGCAGTTTTCGTATGCGGTGGAGGGCGAGGGCGAGGGCGAGGGCGAGCACGGGGGGGAGTTGAGGAAGGTTGGGCCGGTGCTGGATGCGAGTATCTTGAGCGACGAGTGCGGCGGGCATCAGACGCATGGGAGCTTCACGGGCGCGTTTGTGGGCGTGGCGTGCTCGGATTTGAATGGCACGGCGAGGGAGGCCGGGTTTGAGTATTTTGTGTATCGGCCTGTGAAGCATAAGTCTGATCGGTACGAGGGTTGATATTGTGCCTCTCTAAGGCAGATGGTGGGTGAATCCAGCAGCTATCAACCTCTGCCCTGCTTCCCACACATCGTCCGGGATCTCCTGCGGTATTTGGTAGCCTTTCGCAGCATACTCCTTGATCCGAATGAGATCGCCCACCATGATGTTAATCACCAACTCCCGCGGGTTATCCTCGTCCGGATACTCCGCAAAATCCAGCTGCGGCGACGTAACCACAAACTCAACCCTCTCCCTTCCTCCCTCCCCCTCCTCCTCATCCTCCGCGCTGGGCATGCCGGGCCACTGCTTCATAAAAGTCGCATACGTCCTTCTCTCCATATAAGGCTTCTGCACCAGGACGAACGACCTGATCCCGCCGCCGCTGCTGCCGCCACCACCACCACCTTGCCCGTGCCGCCCGAGGAGCAATCCCCGTTCTCTCAGCACGGCATGCGTGAACCGCACGTTCTCGCCCGTGTTCGTCGACGCCGGCTCGACGATGATGCGGTCCTCGGGCACGCCCAACTGTGTTGCTACGCGGGCGAAGACCACGGCTTCCGGGTCGTGCGCGAAGAGCGGGTGCGACGCGGTGAGCTTGCCGGAGCCGCCGGAGAAGAGGAGCCAGCGGGGTTGGAGGTGGAGGAAGAGCTGGGCGGCGCGGTGGGCGACGCGGATGTCGAGGGAGCAGAGGCAGAAGATGGCGTCGAAGGGAGTGGTGGTGGTGGTGCTGGTGGTGGTGAGGGGGTGGGATAGGCGATGGTAGTTGTAGATGAGTTCTGCGTCGGCGAGGATTGGAGGGGTGAGTGGTGGTGGGCCAGACATTTTGTTTGCTCTTATACACGAGGTATGTGAGTTGAGTAGAGTGTTAGAAGAAGAAAAAGAGTAAAAAAGTAGTCCGTCCGGAAGATTTGTGGTGAAGAAGATAGAATTTCATGGGCCCAAATTGTAATAGCGAAGTCCACCTTATTTATAGATTAAATAAATAGGCAATATAAATGCTTATCTAGCTTATACTATCTTCGTTGCTTCTTTCATTAGCCGAGTTTATCGCGGCTATTTCAAAAGCAGCCTTTTTTTTATTTATACTATACCTAGGTATTTGTTTATATATATCTAATCTACAGCAATAAAAGGCTAAAAAAACACTATCACGTTATACACTATCCTACTCACACACACCAATACTTACCCAATCTACCTTTTCCCCTTCGCACTCGGCGGCGGTCTCAGCCCATCCATTGCCGACTCCCTCCTAGCCTCCTCATGGTCCATCACACTCCCAGCATCCGTCCCCATAAATCCCAAACTATCCTTCCTCTCACCACCAGCACTCGTCCTCTTCCCCGCCGTCCCAGCCGAACTCACCGACCGCGCGCTCCTCGCCGCACTCCCCATCCCACTCTCCGTCGTCCCCATCCCCATCCCCATCCCCACCCCCCCAAGAAGCC